>OAMR01000132.1:1168650-1208673 GCA_900205405.1 Echinochloa crus-galli
GTATAAAATGCATTATCTTAGGACTGGTAAGTACTCTTTTCCCTCCAATGAAATAAGTCATTAAGCATAGTCATTGACTCAGCTTATCGTAATACCATTGAACTTTATCTATATATTCCTCTGGTGAATCTATCTCAATGCCCAGAATACGTAATGCTTGCATACACTACATATGAACAAGATTAATCAGAAAGCCATCAGCAGTAGAAACTGCCAAACTAAACAAACAAGTGTCTTCTTTGCCAGTAGCTTTTCATGGCCAAATTAAGAATTCATGTCCACTCAAGCGCAAACAAGTACATTTTTCTAGTAAGCATAGGGAAATCATGCACAGAAACAATTTTTATCACGGCATGTATTATATTGTGTACTCATTGTCAGTTTGAGGTCAGGTTCATCAAAATTCTGGAGGGCCGCAATGAGCAAACAATGTAAGCAGCTGTGAGGGGGGAATGGAGACCTGGACGAGGTAGTAGAAGATCCGGAGGCCCTCCGGGTCCTTGCTGGACTGGACATCGACGAGGGAGCCGATCTTGGATGTGGTGAACGAGATGTGCTCGTTGCCCATGACGATCTCGAGCTCCTGCCGGCCGATGCGGTCGGGCTCCGGCCAGTTGCTGTCGTCCTCCTTCATAATCCCCCAGGCGAACTCAAGGTTCCACTTCCACCCAGTGCTCCACACAACCCAAGTGCATCATCACAAACTAAATAGGATCTTACGCGGTACAGGGTTCTCACGTTCTCTCAAACACTTGCAGTGTTACATAACACAAGAAGGCATGGAATGGAACTCAGGACTGAATCGGCTTGATCTTGAAGTGGAGGTTGATAAGTGAAAAAACAAAGCACTTCAGATCCTGCAGAAGAACATCAAGAGGGAGAAGTTAGGAATACATCTCAACCCATTAAATTACCATGTCTGCCCACAAGACTTATTTTTTTGCCTCGAAAGAGTACCAAGCTTTCAAAAGAATTTGAACCAATCGGTCAGGATGGGCCACGTTCAACCACGAATGAGATCCAGAATTTATTGTACTCAAAACGAAAATGATTCACTAAACAAAGCCTGACAGAAGTTTAAGCATGTATTAACATTATAAATCACATCTACACTAGAGAGGCATGCATTTGGTCATTTAAACACCCAATACCCAATACCAAATCAAAGTGCACACAAGCAGTAAAGATAAGAGGTATAGAAAATACTTTTTTATCTTTGCTTCATTAGTCACATTTCTATATTTCTTACACATCGTACTGGAAAATTTCAGATACAACAAACCAACTAAACCTGTAGCTGTTTATCTAATATGAAATCATTTCCCCATATAACCATTGACATGTAAATAATGCTTGAACTGTTACGAGCCCAAGCAGATCTACAGTGTCAAAACCATAGCATCAGATTAAATTCCAAAGAAACAGCAATTCTATCAACTCTACAGATTCAGCAAAGAAATCTTGCTTTGACTTCTCAGTGCATTGTTAGGTTGTGAAGCCGCTAAACTTCTGAAGAGCAGGTAGTATTCTAGAAAAAGGCACATTTTTTCCCTGACCTTTCCCCTGCATCAGGTAAACTATACAGTGACATTGTGGAATATGATTCACATTATGTTGATGAAGTGCAGATAGATTGTTTCTTACTACGGCAATTATCTCAAGGCTACCAAAGGACCAGAGTGCAAATGTTACAGCGTAGTGTTCCCAAAATGCACCCACAGAAAAAACAAACAACACTAGAACTAGAACAACACGGTTTATAAATCGTTAAGTATGAAACATACAAACAAACAGTAACCCCTTTTGAAAGGCAAAAAGGACACATTGCCCCTAAAACTCCAAAAGGGGATTAATGGCACTAACAGCTGACAAGAAACAATCTGTCTCAGGGGTGGGTTACTCTTTTCCCTCCAATTTAGTATAAAATGCATTATCTTAGGACTGGTAAGTACTCTTTTCCCTCCAATGAAATAAGTCATTAAGCATAGTCATTGACTCAGCTTATCGTAATACCATTGAACTTTATCTATATATTCCTCTGGTGAATCTATCTCAATGCCCAGAATACGTAATGCTTGCATACACTACATATGAACAAGATTAATCAGAAAGCCATCAGCAGTAGAAACTGCCAAACTAAACAAACAAGTGTCTTCTTTGCCAGTAGCTTTTCATGGCCAAATTAAGAATTCATGTCCACTCAAGCGCAAACAAGTACATTTTTCTAGTAAGCATAGGGAAATCATGCACAGAAACAATTTTTATCACGGCATGTATTATATTGTGTACTCATTGTCAGTTTGAGGTCAGGTTCATCAAAATTCTGGAGGGCCGCAATGAGCAAACAATGTAAGCAGCTGTGAGGGGGGAATGGAGACCTGGACGAGGTAGTAGAAGATCCGGAGGCCCTCCGGGTCCTTGCTGGACTGGACATCGACGAGGGAGCCGATCTTGGATGTGGTGAACGAGATGTGCTCGTTGCCCATGACGATCTCGAGCTCCTGCCGGCCGATGCGGTCGGGCTCCGGCCAGTTGCTGTCGTCCTCCTTCATAATCCCCCAGGCGAACTCAAGGTTCCACTTCCACCCAGTGCTCCACACAACCCAAGTGCATCATCACAAACTAAATAGGATCTTACGCGGTACAGGGTTCTCACGTTCTCTCAAACACTTGCAGTGTTACATAACACAAGAAGGCATGGAATGGAGCTCAGGACTGAATCGGCTTGATCTTGAAGTGGAGGTTGATAAGTGAAAAAACAAAGCACTTCAGATCCTGCAGAAGAACATCAAGAGGGAGAAGTTAGGAATACATCTCAACCCATTAAATTACCATGTCTGCCCACAAGACTTATTTTTTTGCCTCGAAAGAGTACCAAGCTTTCAAAAGAATTTGAACCAATCGGTCAGGATGGGCCACGTTCAACCACGAATGAGATCCAGAATTTATTGTACTCAAAACGAAAATGATTCACTAAACAAAGCCTGACAGAAGTTTAAGCATGTATTAACATTATAAATCACATCTACACTAGAGAGGCATGCATTTGGTCATTTAAACACCCAATACCAAATCAAAGTGCACACAAGCAGTAAAGATAAGAGGTATAGAAAATACTTTTTTATCTTTGCTTCATTAGTCACATTTCTATATTTCTTACACATCGTACTGGAAAATTTCAGATACAACAAACCAACTAAACCTGTAGCTGTTTATCTAATATGAAATCATTTCCCCATATAACCATTGACATGTAAATAATGCTTGAACTGTTACGAGCCCAAGCAGATCTACAGTGTCAAAACCATAGCATCAGATTAAATTCCAAAGAAACAGCAATTCTATCAACTCTACAGATTCAGCAAAGAAATCTTGCTTTGACTTCTCAGTGGATTGTTAGGTTGTGAAGCCGCTAAACTTCTGAAGAGCAGGTAGTATCTAGAAAAAGACACATTTTTTTCCTGTCCTTTCCCTGCATCAGGTAACTTTACAGTGGCATTGTGGAATATGATTCCGATTATGTTGATGAAGAGCAGATACATTGTTTCTTACAACGGCAATTATCTCAAGGCTACCAAAGGACCAGAGTGCAAATGTTACAGCGTAGTGTTCCCAAAATGCACCCACAGAAAAAACAAACAACACTAGAACTAGAACAACACGGTTTATAAATCGTTAAGTATGAAACATACAAACAAACAGTAACCCCTTTTGAAAGGCAAAAAGGACACATTGCCCCTAAAACTCCAAAAGGGGATTAATGGCACTAACAGCTGACAAGAGTCTGTCTCAGGGGTGGGTTCCTCTGTTCTTGTCCAGCATTTTCTTTCTACATTTTCTCCAATTTAGTACAAAATGCATTCTCTTGGGCTGGTAAGTACTCTTTTCCCTCCAATGAAATAAGTCATTAAGCATAATCATTGACTCAGGTTATCGCAATAAATTCCTCTGGTGAATCTATCCTAATGCCCAGAATCTGCAATTAACCTCCGCAGCTAATCAATTCATTTAAGGATTATCGCTACACCACATGATTGCAGTACAAGGTCTGCTCAGCACCAGCAAACAATATAAGCCACAAGAAGGTTCTGAAATACCAGGTATGTACCGAATATGTAATGCTTGCTTACACTACATATTGAACAAGATTAATCAGAAAGCCATCAGCAGTAGAAACTGCCAAACTAAACAAACAAGTGTCTTCCTTGCCAGTAGCTTTTCATGGCCAATTTAAGAATTCATGTCCACTCAAGCGCAAACAAGTACATTTTGCTAGTAAGCATAGGGGAATCCAATCATACACAGAAACATTTTTTATCAGGGCACGTATTATATTGTGTACTCATTGTCAGTTACAGGTTAGGTTCATCAAAATTCTGGAGGGCCGCAATGAGCAAACAATGTAAGCAGCTGTGAGGGGGGAATGGAGACCTGGACGAGGTAGTAGAAGATCCGGAGGCCCTCCGGGTCCTTGCTGGACTGGACATCGACGAGGGAGCCGATCTTGGATGTGGTGAACGAGATGTGCTCGTTGCCCATGACGATCTCGAGCTCCTGCCGGCCGATGCGGTCGGGCTCCGGCCAGTTGCTGTCGTCCTCCTTCATAATCTGCCGAAAGCAACCAATCAAATCAAATCAAATCTGCTTGTAAGCCGCAAACCCTAGCTAACTAGGTTTTCCTCTGCAGATTTCGAATGGAAGAAGGGTTTGTGGTGGGCTCACGTCGGACTCCTGGATGATCCTCCTGGCCTCGCGGAGGACGGAGGGGGAGACGAAGACCTCCTTGCGGATCATGGTGTCGTTCTTGTAGTTGGAGTTGTTGGCGTACCGGAGCTTGCCGTCGGGGCGGAACTCGAACTCGAGGAACTCGTGCCCGAACTTGCCCTTGTGCCCCACGTAGTACCGCAGGTAGAACTCGCCCTCGCCCGCCGCCGCCCCCGCGCCCGCGCCGCCGCCGTTGTCGCCGCCGCCCGTCGCCATCTCTCGATGAATGGATTGGGGTTTTGGTTTGTGGGGATGGCCGCCGCAAACCAAACGTGCTCGCCTCTTCTTTCTTTCTTCCTCCTCGAAGGACTATTCTGCAAATATCCATCGGCTGCTTTGCCTCCTCGATCTGGGCCGTACGTCTCCATCTGACGGATAGGAGTAATTTGTAGTTTTGCAAATCAGCCCCCAGCTTGGGTCACTATTTAATCGTGATCCAAAAGTTCCTGTTTGGATTGAGGAAATCTGTACAGCTCAGAATTGGTATGTTCCCTCTTTTTTTTCTTCGGCGGCTGTCACCAACTCGCCATTGTCATGGAGACCCATCTCAACACCAAATTTGTAAACCACCAGTAGAATATCATACAAACTTTACCCTGCAGATTTTATGGCAGAGCATTTCTTGCGAGTTAGATTGTCAGCTTCTGGCCAAAAAGACAGATTCAGAACATAAGATAAGGAGCTTCCTCAGTGAAACACAGCATTGCTGAATGACAAGTTTTGAACTTGGCCTCTTCATAGAATCAAATGAATATGAATTTGTTTTTGAGCTCAAATGCAAGTCACAGGCTCACAGCAGTACAGCACAGGTACACTATTACAGCAGAGGTCTGAATTTCATAGAAACAAAAAGAATGGAAATTGCTGGAAATGTGAATTCAGAACATAACAAGTTTCTTCAGTTACATCATTTCTTCCTACTCTACTGCAAGCTTATGACTTGCTGATGATAAATTACTTCCTAGTCTTTCTTCGGAAAAATGGCAAATTTGAACTTTGCCTCTTCATACAATCAAATCAGTCTCGATTCACTGTTGAGCCACAATGCAAGTGGCAACACAGGTTTCGACAGAGATTAAAGTTCCACAGAGAACAGAAGAATGAATCCACTACAAGCCTACAGCTGCACAGTTTGGGAAACTCGGGGTCGCTTAGAGGACCCCATGAGCTCAACCAGGGAAGGCAGGGGCCGCGGAACCGACACGTTCATTGACCTGTACAGCCTCCTGAGGTTCGCATTAAGACCTTTTGATGACCCAATGACGGTTGAGGAGTCGCTCGCTGTTTCAGAGTTTTGATAATCAGAGTTCTTCCCAATTTCTGATGTAGTCTTGTCATCCTCTGCCGCCTCCTTGTTGATTGTAGCTGAAACTGTGAAATGCACAGCTGAAATCTCTTTAGTCACTTCCATTCTGCTTTTACATACATCAGTGAGTTTATGTCTGCAAACATCCCGCAGATCAGCATGAACAGTCAGACCCTGTTCTTGAGCTTCCAATTCAGCTTTCCCATTTGCTTTGTCATCCTTACACTGTTCGGGCACTGCACTCAAATTCAGCTCTTTCCTTCCATCTTCAGTCAGATCAACTACTTCAACTCCATCATCAGGTTTCCTGTCCTTCAACAGCTCAGATTCAGAGACTGACTTCTGCTCCTTTTCTGCAACATCAGTTAAATCAATCAGTTCAACACTCTCATCAGGCTTGCTATTGTCATACAACCCAGTTTCAGTAGCAGAATCCTTGGCTTTGGGTTCAACATTATCAATCATCTCAACACTCTGATACTCGTGTTCCCACAACTGAGATTCGTGCTGCACTAATCCAAACCTTGCGCTTCCAAATAGCGTCACTGGCTGTTCAACTCTGATCCCAAAATCAACAAGTGTTGGCTCTGCAGCCTCTACCTGACTGCCATCATCAGAGCCACAGTCATCAACACAAGAACTAAGCTCTTCCTCACTCTTCTTGACGGCTTCTACTGTCAGCACTGCCTGCGGTGCACTAGTAAAAGCAGACATTCCATCAGATATCCCGAGCAACTTCCAGAGGGGACCATCAGGGCCAAACCGGGACAGGGAGCAGTGCTTCTTGACATAGCTCAGATCCACTGCCATGCACGGAGGAGTCGTCGAGACAACCCATTTGGGCTTGAGGATCGCCAACGCCTGCTCCAGCTCTTCCCTGGACGAATGCATCGACAAGCAGACATGCCAGACCCCGAACTCATCCCGCATCGGCTCCGTTAGCAATGGTTTTCTCTCCACCGACCCCTCCGGTGCCTCGTAGTAGGCGTACCACTGCGAGGACGGCCTGATGATGAGGGGCTCCGGCTGCTGCCTGGCGCGTGCGAGCGCGAGGATCTCCGTGGCCCGATCCGACAGCCGCGGGAACGGGATCACGTGGAACCGGGTGGAGGACGCGGCGTCGTCGGCGGCTAGGATCTCCGGCGCGACGTGCGTGAGCGTGTCGTGGCAGTCTGAATTCTTCTCCCTGTCGACGTATATCTTGGACCCGAACGCCTTGGACACCTCGATGAGGACGTCCTCCTGCCCCAGCATGTCGCACACGAGGTACACCGCCGGTGCATTCGGGTGCTTCCAGATGCAATTGATCACCTGGAATCGGGAAATCACAGCAATCGGGTGAGAAATTCAGATCATAGGAGCTCCAATCGGGTCGCAATTTGCTGAATGCGAATGCAGCAGAGCAGGAGATGAACACCTGACGGATGGAGTCCTCCTTGGTGGGGAGCGATGCCGGCGAGGTGGTCCCGGTGGGCGTGGGTGAGGAAGCGGTGGCGCTTGAGCGACGACGCCGGGGTCCAGGTGTCCACCGCGAACGGCAGCCCCCGGGGCATCTCGATCGGCATCTCGCCGCCGCCGCACGTCGTCTGCTCCCTCTCCACAGATGGCGCGGCGCCGCCGCCGCCCAAATCTGGTGGTGTTTGGAGGGCAGGGCGGGAGCAGAGGGGAAGGCGGGAATTGTTTTTCCTTTCGTTTTGAGTGAGCGGGAGACTACCGCTCTCTTTTGCCTCTTTCGCTCTTTTTCCTTAACGAAAAAAATACGGTTTTCCCTCCCTCATCCATTTTGGCAAAATGACACTAAACTATATATTTCTTTTTTTACAGCTAATGATAATTAATATGTAAAGAATAAATTATTCTAAACAGAAAGATTTAGATAGTGATCATTGGTTCACAAAAAATCAGTAGAACGATTTTCTTTCTTTCTTTTCTTTTGCGGAAGAGTAAAATCATTTTTCACGTTGTCAATTTAGTGTGCTTTTTGCTATTAACAATCAAACTTAAAACAAAGTTTGGCAGAGAATAAGGTAGTGTTTATACTATGCAAATCTTGTTAAAAATGCAATAAGATATTCAAGTGAAACGAGATGGAGGTTTCATCAGAAAAAGAAAAGTTGTTTTTTTTATCTTGTGGGCTGTTGGGCCATTTCCTTTTCTCTTGATAAAGGGTGGGCCATTTCTGGAGTCGAGCCGCACGCACTTCCCCACCAACTCGGAGTGTCTTTCTTCCCAGCCAAGAAAGAAAGGGGGAGGCCGAGAGGGAGCCGCCGGCCGGGGAAGGAAGGAGAGGAGGCATGGGCTGGCGCGGGCCGGGGCGGCGGCCGTCCGGGGGCGGGCCGGCCCGTCGTACGGGCGGCGGCCGTCGGAGGCGCGGCCCGGTTGCGGTGGAGAAGCCTCGCTTCACGTTCAAGTGCCTCACCTGCACACTCAAGGAAGGGAAGTACGACGAGGACTTCATCAACAATCATAAGAAGGATTGTCGCGAGGCCCAGAAGAAGAGGCAGATCTACGAAGCTGACCGGGCGGCCCATCGCCAGAAGAAGGCCGCCGCCCACAGGAGGCCGAACAAGAAGAAATGATAGGAAAGGTGATGTGATGGCCCATCAGATTCAACGACTTTATGTTCCGATCGTTAGTGTTACAGGCTGATCATGTGTCCTATGGTGATTGGACATCAGATTAATTTACCATCTTCCTATTTAGATCGTGTTACAGACTTATCGTTCGTTTGCGGATCAGATTTATGTGTGATGTGCTGAGTAGGCACCACATTTATCCTTTCTGTTTCGATCGTGTTACAGACTTATAATTTGCGGACCAGATTTATCATATTTTCTACCGAGCTTGATTGAGATCTGTAATGTTGCTTTCGTTGGTACTAAGAGTTTTGTGTCTCTACATGTGGAGGGGAAGATTCCTTTTTTTCCCCTTCATTGGCTTAAGATTGATGCACGAAACCTTTCCTAGTTTCCAATATTGTGTCAGAAACAGGGAATAGGTGCTTGGTTATATGAGCTGGGGAACAATTTTTCTTGTTCCAGCAAAAATATGTGTGACAGGTTTCTGAAGCTGTTTCCATCAGGATGGAACAAATTGCTTTTTATTCATTAGTGTTTCTGCTGCAATACTGCAAATAACAGTTGACATTGATTAGCGAAGTTTAAACAACCCAAATAAGTTATACAGCATTGCATTGCAAAAGAATGGAACAAAATTAAAAAATCAGAGTTGCCTACTTGCCTGTTAAATTTGGTGTCCTAGTAGTGTTCCTTTACTCCAGTTTCTGCTTGGCAATTTACAAAATTGGGTGTCCTTGTAGTGTTCCTGTCTCCAGTTTCTGCTTGGCAATTTATGGACCTTCATGGCGCTGTCTTGGTTGACTTGATTGCACCTGCTACTCAACATCTGGGTAGGAAGACTTGCCCGACCTGCCCTGGCAACGGAGTTATGAGTTAGATCAAGAACTAGGAATCCAAGTATATCTGCACAGTAGGGAACAGCAGATAGTGTGCCCTCTTTCAGATATCTTCCAACAGCACACTAAAGATGTGTGCCAGATAGTGATGTGTCCATTCTAATCATATTGGCCGCAAGAGCCTACAAAAGATATGGCTAGGAAACAGGAAGCTAATCTGAAATCACAAAGGCTACATGTGCAGAGTGCTTAATGGCTAGTCCAATTCGAATTACAATGTCCAAAACTGCAGTTAACTACTTCTCTTCCCTTTTTTTATATTTAACCACTGACTTAAATTACATCTTCTTAAGTTGTTTTGGTTTAGAACTGAACATTTTTTGTTTTGTTTCATATCGAATCTCTAGAAATTCCCCTATCCGTTGCATGTCAAAGTCTCTAGCATGCTTTAACAAGTAAGGAGACTGTTTTCAGTGTCCTGATCAATGAACTAGTGTGTAACCGCAATGTGCATGACTTTGAAATAATGTCCTAGCAAGTTAATATTATAAAGGAGTAGAATGTTTCTTCCAAGATCTAAGCATGCCACAAAAGGGAGTTCATCTGATAGATTCAACGACACACCTTAACAGCTGATGGAGGGAGCTATTAAAACCTCAGAGAGTATTATGTTGTTTGCTATTGAATATTGATAAAGAATTCATTTGTAGATAATCCAAGTGGCTAATATATAATTCTGCATGGTATGTGAATTACAGCAAGTGATGCCATTATCTCAGTGGCATTCAGGTAGAACTAAAATGCAATAAGAGTGTATCTGTAACTGGAATCAATGTATATAGAAATAATAAAAATCATGTGGCAGTGCTTGGGTGGGGAATCATTGTCAGTTTGACAGTTAGTTGACAAACGCAAGTGAAAAAACATTGGATAATGTAGTCACAGAAGGAGGCGAAGAGTAATTTTCTAAGCAGAGATCTAATAGTTGCACTTTACAGTGAGGCTTTTTAGCAAATATCTTGTGCGCAAGAGCATGTTTGTGCTTAAAAAGAGATCACCAAATAGAATGATGGCCTAACAAAACTCACGTATGAGAAAAAGAGAAAGCAGTCAGACTGCCACAAAGGTAATCCCGGCAATTGCAAAATCCATGGCCGATGGCACCATATTAGGGCTAGTTTGGCAACCGGCACCCCCGCGGGGATCCGCGGCGCTTCCCCGGGAAATCCGCCCAGCCTAGGTAGGCCGGGAGCCCTTCCCCGGGAAGGCTGCCCCGGAATCCCGGGTCCCAAAGGAGCCCTTAGAGAGGGTGCCGGCAAGGGGAGCACAGGGATTCAAAAGCATAAGGTAGTGATAAGAGGACAGGAAACCATAATCATATCTTGTATGAGGACATGATGATCTGGTCTGATAGGATAAGCAGGATTGAGATTTCAAGACTGGATGGTGATTCCGTGAGAAGAGATGGAATGGCTTTGTTGTGGTCTATAGAAGAATATTTATTTACCTGTCCTCCTGGTAACTTTCCAGACGCTTCTTTACCTTATCTATAGAGCCATCTTGAACTTTGTGGAACTGATGAGGCAGGTCATCACCTACACCACCGGATTGCCATCCGACGGTTTGGGATTCTGAGCCGGTGTCATGATGACGTGGCTAAATGACAATAAAGATATGAGATGGATGTACATATTTTCTGTTTACCATACGATAATGAAATTGAAAAGAGAAAAAACAATACAATGCTGTTGCTTGCTAAATAAAAGAGCAAGATGAGCAGAAAGCATAAATTTGGGGGTAACATTGTTTTCACTGTTCTGAACCTGATAAGAAATATTTTTTTAATGAAATGGAGAGGAAAAGCTTTTTCCCCACCAGATGGATTGCATTGGAGGGGCAATACAAATTGCCACTCAGAATGATCAAGTTAAACTACAGTTTCTAAGCCATATTGGAAGCTATTGATTTACAACATCAGTATGTCCATCTGGGAGGCAATATTGGCAAAGCAGAGCCTGATAACAAATATTACATTTATCGCAAGTGATGCACATATGCTCTATTTGAACCTAATTGATGCGTGTACGGCGGATGGTGCTTATGTAATGATCCATGCTAAAGAAGGAATACTGTATGTCATATGACAAAAGTGGCATTTGATAATTGGTGAAAGCTACAAGAGGCGCAACTTATTTACCTAAAAATCTAAATCTCTTATTTGATGTCAATGCACTTCAATCACACCAAGAGCATGTACTGTTGATACTGCAAAAGCAAAAAACTTTTAGATACTTCTTCTCCAGTAACATCAGGCAAGAATAAATTATGTCATCTCACTGTATATTTGGTGAGTTTTTGGTCAAAATGGATCTGGAGAAGAGTAGAGAACTCGAGAGATAATAAATGAATAGGTAGGAAAATTATTCACTTTGTATAGTGTTACAAGTGAGTACTGCACCTGATAAATTGCTCCTTAGAGGTTGATGACTGCTTAGACGATGCATTTTTTACCTGGTCTAGGTGCAGCTAGAACTAGCAGTGTCCATTCTAACACTGTAAAAGAAAGTGGCGAGGACCTAAGCTGCAACATGTAAAGAACAAATAAATGCCATGCTTCTGGATCCTTTGCCAACTGAAATAAATGGCGTGTATAATGCAGTGAATAATGAACTGGATGTCTGTAGCTGCTTTTTTTTTCTGTATAGCTGTAGCTGCAATTGTCCACACATGTGTAAAGCTTTTGTGGATTATCATGTACCCTTTACATTTTTCATATGGTCACTGTGCATCTTAGTTATTAGCTCGGTTAATTACTTGAGAGATGTCATGTGAAGCCATTTTCTGTGAGCAATAACATTGTTAGAGTGGGAAACTGCATTTGCACCTTCTTCCACACCTCCTCCCAGCCTCCCACTCATCCCCCTCGCACCATCAAAATCGAAATATCAAAGTTGCTTCTACTTCCGAGGAAAAGCTCTTGCTTAACCTGTATAGGAAAAACATATAAATACTGAAAGGTCAGCAACACATCAAGAGGGCACTTGTATACCTTATTACAAATTAAAACAAATACAATCGAAGGTTACCTGACTTTATGGTACAGAGTTGCGTAATAAAGCAGGGCATTATCAGGCGGCGCGGAGACAGGCTTTGCATACTGAAGATTCAAACAGCCGAAAAATTGAGAGAGAAACAAGGAGGAGAGGAGAGGCTCACCGCAAAAGGTGACAAGGAAGCCGGGTTTGCCTCATCTTGTGGGAAGTGCAGGCAGGCAGGAATGGATCTGCCAATCCAACACGGCAAAACGAGAGATGAAAACAGATGCAGGGATCCTACTACTAACAGATCTGTTTATACAGACGCGACCGTTGCATGCTCGTAGAATAGAATGAATAGTAACCAGAGCAATACAGCATGCATGGTGGGGGCTAACCTTGGTACGGCGGGCAGCCAAACATGGATCTGCAGGTACTAAGTGGATGGTGACAGGGGGGGATTCGGATCGATTTCTCCGACCCTGTCCCATGGACGGACCTCACCTCGAGAGGCAAAGGGAAGTAACAGATCCAGAACCCCCTGTCCTCCATGGTCCTTGAGCGACAACCTCATCTCTCCTCCATAGGGCATAGGTAGAGGAGCTCCGGCCGGTGAAGGAAAATCCATGGAAATCAAGGACCAAGATGCATGGCTTTGGTTGGTTGAACTGTTGAAGTAGGATAGGAGGACTCTGCCGCTTTGGGGAATTGATTGAAGAGGAAGCTGGAACGGACCAAAGAGAAGGATGGATGGAGATGGACTCCGTACATTCCATTCCATCCGGAACGATACGTCTGTCTGAAAAATCAGTCTCTCATCTCCCACTCCAGGGAGACCAAGATAGGTAGGAAATCAGTCTTGCGAAATGTAATCATACCTCAATCAAAGGAAAAGGATGATTTTCAAAAAAAAAGGAAAAGCAATTCAATCATCAACCAACAAATTAACTATGCAAATTCCGGTAGACTCATGCAGGCGGGGGAGCTGGATATGGGTGCGCTTGGTTCCCGGCCACGGGATGTCACACCCAAACTTAAGCGGCACCACTGAAAAGATCACACGTTTGATTGGTGAAAAGAATGCTTGACAGCCACACCTCTTTGCAGTTAATTTTTCGTGTTGCGTGTGTGGCAACCAAAATCGACGCCGCAGCTTAAGCGTTGGCGGCGGTGTGCTTTGGCTGGCAACCAAGCACGCCCTACATGCCATGGAGGAGAGGTGAGACATCACCGATCGCCGCTGCCACCACTGCCGCCAAATGGGCCAAGATAAATAGGCGGCTCGAGGCCCAACACTAAAATGCCCGGCACTAGCATGGTCTGGCCCATGTTGCATAGTACTCGCGTGCCGGCCCGAAACTATACATTGTGCAGTGTTGGGCTGCCAATCTCGGCCCATAGTGCCAGCCTAAGCATGACACGACTTTTGGACCGGTACAATGCGGCCCGTCCAAAGTCTTCTACCCCCGGCCCATAAACCCCATATATAAAGGTGAAACCCTATCTTGCTCCCCTCATGTCTCTCCTCTCCCACCCGCCCGCCACCTCCCTCTCTCAGTCTCCCGCCACCTCCTCACGCCGTTGTCGGCCCCCGTCGTGTGCCGCAACCAGGAGCCGCGCGAGCTGGCCGCTCCCGCTCTCGAGGTCTGCCGCCTCCGCCAGGGGTTCCCCGCCAGGATCCACTCCACCGCGGGGGTACCCGGTCCGGCCTGGATCACCACGTGCTGGCCACTACCGCTCTAGGGGGTCGCGTGCACGCCGCTGGCACGCGCGCGGGGGGAGGGTGGCATCCTAGATCCGCGGCACTAGCCTCCGCCGTCGGAGGGTCCTGACTTCGATTTGTGCCGCCGCCATCCAGGGTGCTCATATGCCTGGGCAGCCACTATCACGATAGTGCTCATCGTGCCATAGTGTCGGGGCGGCACTATCAGAAGGCCTTAGGGCCGTGCTTGGGCCAGCAATTCGGCACGCAGTGCCGGCACAACAAGCCATTGTGCCTTATAGTATCGTGCTTGGGCCGATAATTCAGCACGCAGTGCCGGCATGACATGACCAAGCTATCGTGCCTTATAGTGTCGGCACGTTACTATTAGAAGGCCTTAGGGCCGTGCTTGGGTCGGCACTTCGGCACGCAGTGCCGGCACGACAAGCCATTGTGCCTTATAGTGTCGTGCTTGGGCCGACAGTTCGGCACACAGTGCCGGCACGGCACAGCATGACATGACCAAGCTATCGTGCCTTATAGTGTCGGCACGTTACTATTAGAAGGCCTTAGGGCCGTGCTTGGGTCGGCACTTCGGCACGCAGTGCCGGCACGACAAGCCATTGTGCCTTATAGTGTCGTGCTTGGGCCGACAGTTCGGCACACAGTGCCGGCACGGCACAGCATGACATGACCAAGCTATCGTGCCTTATAGTGTCGGCACGTTACTATTAGAAGGCCTTAGGGCCGTGCTTGGGTCGGCACTTCGGCACGCAGTGCCGGCACGACAAGCCATTGTGCCTTATAGTGTCGTGCTTGGGCCGACAGTTCGGCACACAGTGCCGGCACGGCACAGCATGACATGACCAAGCTATCGTGCCTTATAGTGTCGGCACGTTACTATTAGAAGGCCTTAGGGCCGTGCTTGGGTCGGCACTTCGGCACGCAGTGCCGGCACGACAAGCCATTGTGCCTTATAGTGTCGTGCTTGGGCCGACAGTTCGGCACACAGTGCCGGCACGGCACAGCATGACATGACCAAGCTATCGTGCCTTATAGCGTTGTGCCGGATAGTACCGTGTCGAACAGTGCTAGTGTCGTGCTAGTGCCGGACGGCCCATATCACCATCTACAGCAGAATACCATCCGAACCCATCCACAAGAATAGGTCACCAAGACGTATCTCTCGATTCATTTCCTAAATATAAAATGGGCGACCCGATGAAACAAGCAGCATGGCCAGCGACCTACATACATATATACATAAAAAAATGGTCCCAATTTTTGCAAAAAATAAAATCTCAATCCTCCAACAGACTAGCACGTATAATAGCACTGGGTAGGCCCGGAGCTAGCTAGAAAGCTCCAACAGATCGAATTACAGAACCGATCCAAAATAAATGGACTTATGATTCGAAGCTCATTGGAAACGAATGTAGGGTCAATGTCCTCGTTCGTTACATTGCATGGACGAATATGAATTAAACATGAACAATTTCATGTTGCTCTCATAGACTTTATCTTTTACTGGAGTACATGCCTTAAACAACTATGTCCGGAGGGAATAGCCATGTTACCAACTCATCGCTCGCTCGTCTCCATTGCCATGGCCGCTCAAATGCAATCTCGCGAATAGTCCAAGACCTCGTGTCGAACGCGTCTTGAAGACTTGCTTCCGCCGCATAATACACGAAGCCATCCTCTATGTCTCCGACCGCACGGGTGGACTTGCTGAAGGATCGACTCAGGAAAAGCGCCTCACCTTCGTCTAGTCCGTCGTCAGTAGCGACAACCCACTTGCCCGCGCTGACATCCGCCTTGAACACCTCGACGTTGCGAGTGTAGGGTTCAGAGTAGGGAGGTGATTGCCGCTGGTGCCTGACGAGGAGCAATTCCCCACTCCGTGACTGTACCAGGTATCGGCCTGTGTATATCTCATCCTTGGGCTCGTATGGCACCTCCTCATCGTATTCTTTCTCCTCGTTGTTCGATACCATGTCGTCACCATTGATGCTATCCTCCACTTGTTCTTCTTCTTCATCATCATCTGATTCCTCCTCGTTCTCCTTTTGGCTCGGTGACCCGTCATCGTCGTCTGATTCCTCGTCATTGCTAATTATTGACAATGCATGGCTTTGGTTGGTTGAACTGTTGAAGTAGGATAGGAGGACTCTGCCGCTTTGGGGAATTGATTGAAGAGGAAGCTGGAACGGACCAAAGAGAAGGATGGATGGAGATGGACTCCGTACATTCCATTCCATCCGGAACGATACGTCTGTCTGAAAAATCAGTCTCTCATCTCCCACTCCAGGGAGACCAAGATAGGTAGGAAATCAGTCTTGCGAAATGTAATCATACCTCAATCAAAGGAAAAGGATGATTTTCAAAAAAAAAGGAAAAGCAATTCAATCATCAACCAACAAATTAACTATGCAAATTCCGGTAGACTCATGCAGGCGGGGGAGCTGGATATGGGTGCGCTTGGTTCCCGGCCACGGGATGTCACACCCAAACTTAAGCGGCACCACTGAAAAGATCACACGTTTGATTGGTGAAAAGAATGCTTGACAGCCACACCTCTTTGCAGTTAATTTTTCGTGTTGCGTGTGTGGCAACCAAAATCGACGCCGCAGCTTAAGCGTTGGCGGCGGTGTGCTTTGGCTGGCAACCAAGCACGCCCTACATGCCATGGAGGAGAGGTGAGACATCACCGATCGCCGCTGCCACCACTGCCGCCAAATGGGCCAAGATAAATAGGCGGCTCGAGGCCCAACACTAAAATGCCCGGCACTAGCATGGTCTGGCCCATGTTGCATAGTACTCGCGTGCCGGCCCGAAACTATACATTGTGCAGTGTTGGGCTGCCAATCTCGGCCCATAGTGCCAGCCTAAGCATGACACGACTTTTGGACCGGTACAATGCGGCCCGTCCAAAGTCTTCTACCCCCGGCCCATAAACCCCATATATAAAGGTGAAACCCTATCTTGCTCCCCTCATGTCTCTCCTCTCCCACCCGCCCGCCACCTCCCTCTCTCAGTCTCCCGCCACCTCCTCACGCCGTTGTCGGCCCCCGTCGTGTGCCGCAACCAGGAGCCGCGCGAGCTGGCCGCTCCCGCTCTCGAGGTCTGCCGCCTCCGCCAGGGGTTCCCCGCCAGGATCCACTCCACCGCGGGGGTACCCGGTCCGGCCTGGATCACCACGTGCTGGCCACTACCGCTCTAGGGGGTCGCGTGCACGCCGCTGGCACGCGCGCGGGGGGAGGGTGGCATCCTAGATCCGCGGCACTAGCCTCCGCCGTCGGAGGGTCCTGACTTCGATTTGTGCCGCCGCCATCCAGGGTGCTCATATGCCTGGGCAGCCACTATCACGATAGTGCTCATCGTGCCATAGTGTCGGGGCGGCACTATCAGAAGGCCTTAGGGCCGTGCTTGGGCCAGCAATTCGGCACGCAGTGCCGGCACAACAAGCCATTGTGCCTTATAGTATCGTGCTTGGGCCGATAATTCAGCACGCAGTGCCGGCATGACATGACCAAGCTATCGTGCCTTATAGTGTCGGCACGTTACTATTAGAAGGCCTTAGGGCCGTGCTTGGGTCGGCACTTCGGCACGCAGTGCCGGCACGACAAGCCATTGTGCCTTATAGTGTCGTGCTTGGGCCGACAGTTCGGCACACAGTGCCGGCACGGCACAGCATGACATGACCAAGCTATCGTGCCTTATAGCGTTGTGCCGGATAGTACCGTGTCGAACAGTGCTAGTGTCGTGCTAGTGCCGGACGGCCCATATCACCATCTACAGCAGAATACCATCCGAACCCATCCACAAGAATAGGTCACCAAGACGTATCTCTCGATTCATTTCCTAAATATAAAATGGGCGACCCGATGAAACAAGCAGCATGGCCAGCGACCTACATACATATATACATAAAAAAATGGTCCCAATTTTTGCAAAAAATAAAATCTCAATCCTCCAACAGACTAGCACGTATAATAGCACTGGGTAGGCCCGGAGCTAGCTAGAAAGCTCCAACAGATCGAATTACAGAACCGATCCAAAATAAATGGACTTATGATTCGAAGCTCATTGGAAACGAATGTAGGGTCAATGTCCTCGTTCGTTACATTGCATGGACGAATATGAATTAAACATGAACAATTTCATGTTGCTCTCATAGACTTTATCTTTTACTGGAGTACATGCCTTAAACAACTATGTCCGGAGGGAATAGCCATGTTACCAACTCATCGCTCGCTCGTCTCCATTGCCATGGCCGCTCAAATGCAATCTCGCGAATAGTCCAAGACCTCGTGTCGAACGCGTCTTGAAGACTTGCTTCCGCCGCATAATACACGAAGCCATCCTCTATGTCTCCGACCGCACGGGTGGACTTGCTGAAGGATCGACTCAGGAAAAGCGCCTCACCTTCGTCTAGTCCGTCGTCAGTAGCGACAACCCACTTGCCCGCGCTGACATCCGCCTTGAACACCTCGACGTTGCGAGTGTAGGGTTCAGAGTAGGGAGGTGATTGCCGCTGGTGCCTGACGAGGAGCAATTCCCCACTCCGTGACTGTACCAGGTATCGGCCTGTGTATATCTCATCCTTGGGCTCGTATGGCACCTCCTCATCGTATTCTTTCTCCTCGTTGTTCGATACCATGTCGTCACCATTGATGCTATCCTCCACTTGTTCTTCTTCTTCATCATCATCTGATTCCTCCTCGTTCTCCTTTTGGCTCGGTGACCCGTCATCGTCGTCTGATTCCTCGTCATTGCTAATTATTGACAGCTCTCCATCACCATTGTTATTATTACGATAATAATGGTCATGGTCATCGTCAGCATTAGTAGTAGCATCGTCATCGTCGCCGTCGTCAGAATCTCCCGGCCAGCCCCACGAAAATTCCTTGTAATACTTGGCCAACGGGTTGCTGATAACCCGTTTAAAGCTGGTAACATTAGGCCTGCCGTCGTCGTCCTCGCCGAGATGGAAGGCCAGGAGCTCTTCGCCGGAGGTGATCCCGTAGAGCGTCTCCCCTACGAAGGCGACGTCGATGACCCTGTAGTAAGGCGCAGCACGTGCGCGCCCTTGCCGGGGCGGCACACGATGACATTGTAGTTCCAGTTGTTGGTAGTGACGGCGACGACATCCTCTGGACTATCTGAGCGCATGAGCACCTTGCGGATCTGGAACGTCTCGGCCACATCGCCGACGATGGCGTCCAGCTCGGGGAGCGGCACGGTCTCGCCGGAGAAGGGGTTGTGCAGCATGTAGGCGTGCGCGTGCTTGACGTCGGGCCTGGCGTCGCCGGCGAAGGTGCCCGTGTCGGGGCAGTAGTAGTCCCAGATGTTGGTGCGGCGGAGCGCGTCGTCGGTGACGTCGAGCGCGAGCCAGCAGGCGGCGGCGGCGCCGAGGCAGGTGACGTTGTCGGCGGGGAGGCCCGGGATGCGGCCGAAGAAGGCGCCGCCGTCGTTGCAGCCGCCGCCGGTGGTGCAGAAGGAGCAGTCCGGGAGCACGATCCATGGGGAGTGGCTCATGATGCCATCATGGTGGAGCGCAGCGGAGCGCCATGCCTGGCAGACGGCGCAGATGCGGGCGCGGTCGCCGGGGAACGGGAGCTGAGCGATGACGCCGCCCAGGACGTCCGCCGGGAGGTCAGCCCACGCCATCGTCTTCGGCTCGTAATCTCGTCGATCTGATGTATGTTTCGTGCGATAGATGAACAATCCATGCATGCTTGCGTATATATACATCATACTCGTGCGCTCTGATCCTAGCTTGTTGATTTCTTGATCCGAATAGGCAAGGAACTGCTGGCGGATCCGATAAGGACGTTGTCAGTTTACGAGATGTGAGTCATCAATCCTAAAGGAGACAAGTGCCGTTATTTCTCCTCCATTCAGATTTCAGTCAGTTGTCCGATCAATTGGAACAAGACACTCAAATCTAGCTAGGTTTTCATCCACCGCCAAGATTATTCTCTTTGCTTATTGTTATTATTACAATAATAATGGCCATGGTCATCGTCAGCATTAGTAGTAGTAGCGTCGTCGTCGCCGTCGTCAGAATCTCCCGGCCAGCACCACGAAGATTCCTTGTAATACTTGGCCAACGGGTTGCTGATGACCCGTTCAAAGCTGGTAACATTAGGCCTGCCGTCGCCGTCCTCGCCGAGACGGAAGGCCAGGAGCTCTTCGCCGGAGGTGATCCCGTAGAGCGTGTCGCCTACGAAGGCGACACGTCGATGACCCTGTAGTAGGGCAGCACGTGCGCGCCCTTGCCGGGGCGGCACACGATGACATTGTAGTTCCAGTTGTTGGTAGTGACGGCGACGACATCCTCTGGACTATCTGATGAGCGCATGAGCACCTTGTGGATCTTGAAGGTCTCGGCCACGTCGCCGACAATGGCGTCCAGCTCGGGGAGCGGCACGGTCTCGCCGGAGAAGGGGTTGTGCAGCATGTAGGCGTGCGCGTGCTTGACGTCGGGCCTGGCGTCGCCGGCGAAGGTCCCCGTGTCGGGGCAGTAGTGGTCCCAGATGCTGGTGCGGCGGAGCGCGTCGTCGGTGACGTCGAGCGCGAGCCAGCAGGCGGCGGCGGCGCCGAGGCAGGTGACGTTGTCGGCGGGGAGGCCCGGGATGCGGCCGAAGAAGGCGCCGCCGTCGTCGTGGCCGCCGCCGGTGGTGCAGAAGGAGCAGTCCGGGAGCACGATCCATGGGGAGTGGCTCATGATGCCATCATGGTGGAGCGCAGCGGAGCGCCATGCCTGGCAGACGGCGCAGATGCGGGCGCGGTCGCCGGGGAACGGGAGCTGAGCGATGACGCCGCCCAGGACGTCCGCCGGGAGGTCAGCCCACGCCATCGTCGTCGGCTCGTAATCTCGTCGATCTGATGTATGTTTCGTGCGATAGATGAACAATCCATGCATGCTTGCGTATATATACATCATACTCGTGCGCTCTGATCCTAGCTTGTTGATTTCTTGATCCGAATAGGCAAGGAACTGCTGGCGGATCCGATAAGGACGTTGTCAGTTTACGAGATGTGAGTCATCAATCCTAAAGGAGACAAGTGCCGTTATTTCTCCTCCATTCAGATTTCAGTCAGTTGTCCGATCAATTGGAACAAGACACTCAAATCTAGCTAGGTTTTCATCCACCGCCAAGATTATTCTCTTTGCTTCAATTCCTGCCGTTCCTTTTAGTGTGCATGCATGTGAATCCAAGGGATCATCGTGTACTCTTGCCCTTGCATATATGCATGGGAGGCTTCACTAGCACATTATGAAAGGTCCCGATTATTGTTGGCAGACCGCCTCTATATATAAGGACAAGTAAGCACATTATGCTCTTGAAATTAGTTTTAAGGTTGTTTTAAGCGCTTTTTTTTTGTTTTTGTGGAACTTTAGGTGCAACATTGTATGGACTACGCGGGCCTTAAACAACTATGTCCGGAGGGAATAGCAATATTACCAACTCTTGGCTCACCCGTCTCCATATTGCCATGGCCGCCCAAATGCAATCTTGCGAATAGTCCAAGACCTCATGTCGAACGCGTCTTCAAGACTTGCTTCCGCCGCATAATACACGAAGCCATCTTTTATGTCTCCGACCGCATGGGTGGACTTGCTGAAGGATCGACTGAGGAAAAGCGCCTCACCGGTCTAGTCCGTCGGTAGTAGTGGCCCGGCCACTTGACCGCGCTAACATCTGCTCTTATTATACATTTTCATGGCCGACTTATACACTCCCACTTAACATCTCATGGTCTAGCACGATCAAGTACGTCATGTTAGCATCGTTAGATGCACCAATTTGCTATAATTTGTTGTATTAGTCATGGTGGTACTCATTGTGTCCTCATGCCACGGTGATGAATCACAGGCAATAAAAATAACGTTTTAAGACCACCTAAAGATGCAACCAAAAATGTTGCCACGGTGATGAATGAGGATGGTGAGGCGGGAAGCTAGATAGTGAAGGATGCCGGCGGGGTGGTCCTGGTGGGCGTGGGTGAGGAAGCAGTGGAGCTTCAGCGACGACGTGGGGGGCCAGGTGTTCACCGCGAACTACAATCCCCTCGGTCATCTCGATCGGCATCCCGTCCCGTCTTCCTGTTGACGCTTTTCTGGTCAACACACACGAGTGCCGGATCGCGCAGCTCCAGAAACTTGCACTCGCCGCAGCCTCGGCCCAAACCGGTCAGACCGGTTTGGGGATCCGGTCAGACCGGTTTCGCTAGGGCTTCGGTGAAAGCCTAGAATCACCCCCTCGGGAGGAACCCCGTCGGAGATGGTGCGTCTAGGGTTGCTCTGAGATCGGTCAGGCCACTCAGAACCTCCTTGAACGCCGTCAAGACAAACAAGGAAATCAAAGGGGTTGGAAAAGCTAGGGTTTGGAGATAAAAAGTAGAAAAATAATATTTGATTGATTGGATGATAGCCCTCAATCGGCCACGCCCCTTTATATTTATAGGGTGGGGAGGTCTTGCCCCGCAAGGAATCCTTTTACAATTTGGAAACGACTAGGACTCCAAATTCTACTCCAATTCGGAGTAAACCGGTCAGACCGGTTTTGGCCATTGCCAGATCGGCTACAGTGAAACCGGTCTGACCGCTTTTCAGAACCGGTCTGACCGGTTGCCCCCGACCTGATAGGCAACTGCCAATTTTGGGTGCGAACATATGCCCCCTTGTTTTCTAGTAAATTTTATGCACTAGAAAATATGCTAAAGTCGATGTCACAGAATTCACCGGCCATTTTATCCTAAGGGCGATTTTCAACCATAAATCAGCAATATCCTATCAAGCACTTTGCCAAACACTTGGATAAAATTTCTTCAAGTATCTCCCATTGAGAGCTCTAGGCAACTGCTGCCCTTGCAAGGTCTCTACCATATAGGAATTTCCTGAACAAACCTTCACAATCTTAAAAGGACCTTCCCAACTTAGAGACCACTTGCCAAACTTGTTGCTTTTCAATCCAATAGGCAAAATTGTTTTCCAAACCAAGTCACCTACCTGAAAAGATTTGGACTTCACTTTCTTGTTGTATGCTCTCGCCACTCGTCTCTTATCTTTTTCAATCTCTTCTAAAGAGACTTGATGCTTCTAGTCTTGTGATAATATCCAAATATTCAAGATAATCCAAGCAATCAATGACCAAGACTTTGCTTCTACTATTTTGGTTCGCCCTTCTTATGAAAGAAGAAATCAATCGGTTGCTAGATGCTAAATTTATTAGGCCTTGTCGATATGCTAATTGGATCTCTAATATTGTGCCTGTTGAAAAGAAAGGAACAAAAAAGCTTCGTGTTTGCATTGATTTTAGAGATCTCAATAGAGCTACTCCTAAAGATGAATATCCTATGCCTATAGCCGATTTTCTTGTTAATGCTGCATCTGGACATAGAATTCTTAGCTTTCTTGATGGTAATGCTGGTTATAATCAAATATTTATGGCCGAAGAGGATATAGCCAAAACGGCCTTTCTATGTCCGGGTTTTGTTGGTCTATTTGAGTGGGTAGTGATGACTTTTGGTTTGTAGAATGCTGGTGCCACATATCAAAGGGCTATGAATTTGATTTTTCATGACTTGCTTGGCATTATAGTAGAGGTTTATATCGATGATATTGTTGTCAAATCGGCTGGAGTAGATTCTCATTTGGCTGATTTAAGGCTTGCATTTGAAAGAATGCGTCGGTATAAATTGAAGATGAATCCACTCAAATGTGCTTTTGGTTTATCGGCTAGAAAATTTTTGGGATTTATTGTGCATGAAAAGGGCATAGAGATAGATCCTACAAAGATTGAAGCTATTAACAATGTGAAGGCTCCTACTTGCAAGAAAGATTTGCAAAAGTTTTTGGGCAAAGTTAATTACTTGAGAAGATTCATTTGTAATTTGTCCGGGAAGGTGAATGCCTTTACTCCTTTACTTCGGTTGAAGAATGACATTGATTTCACTTGGGGGGCAAAACAACAAGAGGCATTTGATGAGATCAAGCAATATTTATCTTCGCCACCTGTCCTTCAAGCGCCCAAGAGTGGGGTTCCATTCAAGTTGTATGTGGCGGCTGAGAAAGATGTCATTGGAGGTGTTTTGACTCAAGAAACCGAAGGAAAGGAACATGTGGTTGCATATGAGAGTAGAAGATTATTGGATGCCGAAACATTGCCGACTCTACCACTTAGAATTGGTTTGTGCAACATGTATTTGATTATGTCGGTTTGACATGCTACTACACAAGTACTTGGCAAAATGCCTTAACTTAGTACAAATATGATATAATGATAAACATACCAATGAAGCCGTGATGATGTTATCCATATCAAGATCACATCGAGATCCCATCTTGCCTGGAGCTTAGATTGAACGGTCTTTTCCTTCGGTTTCTTGAGTCAAAACACCTCCAATGACATTTTCTTCCGCCGCCACATACAACTTGAATGGAACCCCACTCTTGGGTGCTTGAAGGACGGATGGCGAAGATAAATATTGCTTGATCTCATCAAATGCCTCTTGTTGTTTTGCCCCCCAAGTGAAATCAATGTCATTCTTCAACCGAAGTAAAGGAGTAAAGGCATTCACCTTCCCGGACAAATTACAAATGAATCTCCTTAAGTAATTTACCTTGCCCAAAAACTTTTGTAAATCTTTCTTGCAAGTAGGATCCTTCACATTGTTAATAGCTTCAATTTTTGTAGGATCTATCTCTATGCCCTTTTCATGCACAATAAATCCTAAGAACTTTCCAGCCGATACACCAAAAGTACATTTGAGTGGATTCATCTTCAATTTATACCGACGCATTCTTTCAAATGCAAGCCTTAAATCAGCCAAATGAGAATCTACTCCAGCCGATTTGACAACAATATCATCGATATAAACCTCTACTAAAATGTCAAGCAAGTCATGAAAAATCAAATTCATAGCCCTCTGATAGGTGGCACCAGCATTCTTCAAACCAAAAGTCATCACTACCCACTCAAATAGACCAACAAAACCCGGACATAAAAAGGCCGTTTTGGCTATATCCTCTTCGGCCATAAATATTTGATTATAACCAGCATTACCATCAAGAAAGCTAAGAATTCTATGTCCAGATGCAACATTAACAAGAAAATCGGCTATAGGCATAGGATATTCATCTTTAGGAGTAGCTCTATTGAGATCTCTAAAATCAATGCAAACACGAAGCTTTTTTGTTCCTTTCTTTTCAACAGGCACAATATTAGAGATCCAATTAGCATATCGACAAGGCCTAATAAATTTAGCATCTAGCAACCGATTGATTTCTTCTTTCACTCGGTCATAAATATCAGGATTAAAGTTTCTGCGAGATTGTTTAAAAGGCCTAAAACCAGGTTTAATAGGTAAACGATGTTAAACTAAATCACGACTTAAACCAGGCATTTCATTGTAACTCCATGCAAAACAATCAACAGACTCCTTTAATAACTTTATTAACTCGGATTTAAACAAAGGATCAAGATTCTTGTTTACAAATGTCGGCCTAGGTATAGTACCATCACCAATATCTACCTCCTCTAGAGGATCAGCCGACGTAAACCCTTGTCCTAACTTGCTTAAATCATCAAAATCTTCAATGGCCTCACACATATCGTTCTTATGCGCCCGATAGTGCTCATGCCTCTGCTGTAACCACTCTAGATTCGGATCCATCAAATCATAAGAGATGGTATAGCCAGATCTCCGATCGGCCTCATAACAGCAGTAGCAAAGCCATCCTTGGTGCAACCAATGATCTCACAATCAGATAAATCTAAACCAGATAAACATTTAAGATTCTCATGATCATTCATAGTAGAACTATCGGCCACTGCAACACAAGCCGATGTATCTCCATGAACGACTTCTACTTCATCATCTATCCATTGAATTAAAAATTGATGCAAAGTAGAAGGCACACATTGGTTTGCATGAATCCAATCACGACCAAGGATTAAACTGTAGTTACCTTGTGTCTCAGCGACGAAGAACGCAGTAGCCAAAGTCTTGCTTCCAATAGTGAGCTCCATAGAAGCAACTCCCTTGGCGCCCATAGGTTCACCTCCTCCAACGCCGCTGATGGTCATATTAGTCTTGATCAATTCCTCATCTGAACCTCCCAGCTTCTTGAACAGAGAATATGGCATCAAATTAACTATCGCCCCTCCATCCACTAGCATGCGAGAGATAGGCTTTCCATTGATATGACCCTTCATGTACAAAGCCTTCAGATGATTTTCAGTAGCTTTAGGCTTCTGGAAAATAGCTTCCTTTGGCCCAAAATCAAGATGAGCGATGCTTTCCTCTGATAACACATAACCATCCATAGACATATGAATTACATTAAGCTCAAAATTCATATGCTCAGGAGAAGAACCATAATGAACAAGCTCTTCATCGTCCTCTGAAGTAGATACCGATGATAACTTGCCATCATAAACCAAAGGAGTAGGAGAAGAAAAACCAGGCGGCGCATCGGGCAAAGCGGTCTGACCTCTTTCGGCAACCGGTCTGACCGACTCCCCAACCGGTCTGACCGGTTCTGTCTGGGAGCTGGTCTTGGCTCTCCACTCTTTCCCTTGTGGAATAATGGGCCTGTACTTGTTGAATGCTTCGTCTCTCTGCTTCTCTAGCTCTTTCTCCTTCATCTCCCGAAACCTCAAGCGCTGAAGCTTCCTCCTTTGAGTACGAGGTAAACCGGGAGGACACCATCTTGGCAAAAAGTACTTGGAATTAGAACTACTTCCACAGGCCTCATGATCATTATCAGAAACAGATCCCTTCTGAATAGGTGTCTCAACCTTATTGTTTATGACAATCGGTCCTTTGCAACCGTCTCCAAGGGGAACGTTCATCAACCCAATCTGAATAACGTCTTGATTTGTAGTCCTCTCTGGGTCAATATCCATCTTATGCACCTCCTCCCTCTGTTTTGTCTTGTAGACTTGCTTTATAGGAGATGCTGCCGATTTCCCAGGGAAACCGGTCTGACCGGTTTGCGAAACCGGTGTGACCGGTTGGGTCTGGCGACCCTGACCGGATTGGCAAAGTACCAAACGGTCCTGTCCAGGCCTTGATATTCTGTTTAATGCTGGCCTTCGTGGTCTTCCCCATCCATGTTGGAAAGGCTGCTGATACAACACCCACATCACTCCATTATTATCATAAATTGGACGAGGTGGACATGAACTTGATGCCTCCCATCGCAGAGCAAAATTCCTCTTTGGCTGAGAACATTCTTCTTGATGTGGAGGCACTCGCATTCTATTTTTTATTGGCCGATCGCTTGTAACGGCCTTTTGCTTGGAGTACTTGTCAAATAGCATATCAAAGGTGACCTTTGGCTTATGAGTACTCCCCTGATTCTTTGCAATGTTGAGCTTCCAGTTTCCAATCTCCGGACGGCTTGGTTTAATCATCTTCGGACGGCCCTGGAGAAAACCGGTCTGACCGCTTTCCCCAACCGGTCTGACCGGTTTGGCCTGTACAGGCTCAAACGGTCTCTGCTCAGCGGGAACGGACGACCCTTGCCCCCCATGTTCAGAGGCTCTCACAGTAACCTTGAATGTCTCCCTGCCATCTAGAGTTGTCTCACATGCAACTTCTCGAGTTAACTCTTTTCCCCTCAAATCAGGTTTTACTTCACCAATCACAACATTCTTCCCGTTGGTTGCTTCGGCTTGATGCGGCCGAACCAAAACCTTAGGCTACTGTAAATCCATAGTATTGACAGGGAAAGGAGTTTTGTCCACTTGCATCTCATGAAATGTCAAACGACCTTCATTTATGGCCGATTGAACCTGTCGACGAAACACATTGCAATCATTAGTGGCATGAGAATAAGTATTATGAAACTTGCAATATGCACGCCTTTTCAACTCTTCAAGTGGAGGCAATTTATGAGATAATTTGATATTTCCAGATTTAAGCAATTCATCAAAAATACGATCACACTTGGAAACATCAAATGTAAACTTAACTTCTTCTTGCCGACCTTTGCTAACCGGCTTAAGTGATGTACAAGAGTAAGTTTTCATATGGCATGAACTAGGCTAGACAAAAAAAACTGCAGATAAACTAAATCCACTAAATTTAATCAAATCGGGCATACGCCAACCACGTGGAAGAGGAAAATTATCAAACTCAGCATCATATGGTTTTTGATATAAATTTGTGTTACCAATATCAACACCAAGTTTAGTTTTTACCACATTAGCCAAATCTTCTCTAAATTTGTTAAATTCAGCCCAGTTAGGATTATTTGGCTTTTGTGGTTGCACACTCTCCAAATTCATCTTATTTAAGTAGGGAGCAATCTTAGCTTGAGGTAGCCTATAACTTTCAAACACATCATCAGGTATAACATTTCTTTGAGCAGATGTGTTAATTGTTGTACTAAATTGAGGCTTAGCAGTACCCAAAGTATTAGTGTGAGCATAAACCATTGAATCAGGCAAAACAGAAAGCGGCATAGGTTGCTCATGCACTAATTCAAGCGCATTGGTCAGACCGGTCTGACTGGTTCCCTGATCCGGTCTGACCGGTTTGGCCATGGTTGGCCCAGTCAGTTGGAACTGCAGAGATTGACCAATGGCAAATTCAGGTGGCACACCATATATATATTTTTCAGTGTTAACATTAGGTATGGGTGACAAGCTAGGAGAAACTACCCCACTAGTATTGATTTTAGGAACGCTACTACTAGTTTCATTATTGTTAAAGCAAGAAGTAGTCATATCTTTCTCAAGATCCTCTAATCGTTCTAAACGAGCAATATATGAGGCAAGCAATTCATCACTTTCTACATTATTTTTAGGAACTGTAGTAGAAGGAGTTTTTTGTGATTTACTTACAGTGGGTATTACCTCAACTTGATTGTCGTTTAACTTTATCGCCGGTAGCTCAAATTCTTTCAATATTGCCACCTTGCCATGACGATCTTTCTTGACGCCAGCCAAAAATTGTGTCTTCATGTAATCTTGTAGCGCCTCGAATTTGTGTACACAACGTTAATTTTATATTTTGTACTATTAAAATACAACAAGAAATAGATCTAGGAATCTCATATGACTATTTAAGTTACTTGCGGTACTTATTTATCGGTGCCTATTTACACAACAGCTTATACGTGGATCTACAGAGAATAGGTCAAAAGTATGTTGACGCTTTTCTGGTCAACACACACGAGCGCCGGATCGCGCAACACCAGAAACTTGCACTCGCCGCAGCCTCGGCCCAAACCGGTCAGACCGGTTTGGGGATCCGGTCAAACCGGTTTCGCTAGGGCTTCAGTGAAAGCCTAGAATCACCACCTCGGGAGGGACCCCGTCGGAGATGGTGCGTCTAGGGTTGCTCTGAGATCGGTCAGGCCACTCAGAACCTCCTTGAACGCCGTCAAGACAAACAAGGAAAGCAAAGGGGTTGGAAAAGCCAGGGTTTGGAGATAAAAAGTAGAAAAATAATATTTGATCGATTGGATGATAGCCCTCAATCGGCCACGCCCCTTTATATTTATAGGGTGGGGAGGTCTTGCCCCACAAGGAATCCTTTTACAATTTAGAAACGACTAGGACTCCTAATTCTACCCCAATTCGGAGTAAACCGGTCAGACCGGTTTTGGCCATTGCCAGATCGGCTACAGTGAAACCGGTCTGACCGCTTTCCAGAACCGGTCTGACCGGTTGCCCCCGACCTGATAGGCAACTGCCAATTTTGGGTGCGAACACTTCCTCCACGACCTTCTCCGGCAAGCGATCCACAAATTGGTGCCGCCACGAGTCCTGAGCCTACAGGTGCATCATCCACCGCATCAGCTCAATTCTCAATCCAAGTCCATCGATACACAAGACATACAGATGGGAAGAAGAACCCGAGGAAGAACCGGTGAAGATCCAGCGTTCCGTGTTCCCGGAACTTGGTCCCCGGTCGAGGGGCGTGAACAACGCGGGACGAAGCACCATGAGCGTCTTCTGGATGGCCTCGCCGTGGGGCAGGAGCGAATCGTGGCCGCCGGCTCGACGTGGGGGCTCAGCACCGCGGCAGCGCGACCACCCTCCGCACAGCCACGCATCCTCCTGCAGTGTACGGGGTGCCGTCGCCCGCCTCGTCCGCGCCCCGCGTGCCGCCGCCTCCGCACGGTCTTCGGCGGCGCGAGGAGGAGGAAGAGAGGCACCGCCGGCTGCCGGGGTCCGCATCCGTCGAGGTAGTGCTGAGCTAGAAGGGCGACCCGCGCGTCACGGACGAGGCCACACATGGACGCGGATGGAGCGCACCGCCCGCTACCACCGGGATTCATGGCAAGGGAAAGGGATCCTCTCTCCCGTTGCCGGCTAGACTCCAGTCGTGAGGCAACCTCGTGGTGCGAGCACGCATACAATAGAGGAAGGATTCGAGCGTGGGGGCAAGGTATTGATGTGCCGTGCACGAACGACGTGTGCTCTTGGCATGAGGCGGGATGGCCGGGCAGATCGGCTGGCGGTGGCAGCCTGTGGCTGCGCCGCTGCGGGAGGGGACAGCTAGGGGGAGTGGATGAGGTTGCTGTTTGATTTGGAGGCTGGTGGGCTGTTCGTTTGGCTTATCAGCCACTAACCAACGGTATTTTTCCCTCGCAACGAATCAGCACCAGCCAACCAACAGTATTTTTCTCTCAGGACAAATTAGTACCACCCACCGCCATCAGCCAAACGAACCGGCCGCGTCTTAATGGGCCTAGGGTCATGAGTCATTTCCATTTAGTGTTAGCCGAGTAAGAAAAATACTTGATGTGTCAGTTCAAAAAAAAATACCTGATGTGTGGTTGCAGGATTTGACACTTTGACTTTAGGGACTGTCAAACATGCAAAGCAATAGTTCTATTTAAACTCTAAACATGCAATGCAAAGGTTTAAATCACATGTTATGTCATGAAAGATAGTTTTGTTCCACCATAAAAGAAAATCAAGTGCACCTAAACAAACCAGGATGCGAAACGAAAACCGAAAGCAGGAGCCGTAGGTCCAGCAGGGGTCAAAGAGCAAGTCGAAAATATGGTTGAATAAAATATTCTAATTATTTTGTTATAAAATGATTGCTTATAGTACAGTAACGCATATATAATTATAGTCGTAGCAACGCACGGGCATATTTCCTAGTATACTCTAAACATTGCAGCGAGGATCACTTTGGTCCAAGAAGTATTGAATAGGGCGCCGTATAAGTCTTAAGTTTTACTGATGAATTGATCAAATTCACGGTCCATGAAAAGTGAACACGTAATGAACTAATATGTTCGATTTGATGGGTATACTTAATTGATTAACGTAGCAATCTTTTTCAGCTTAGTTACAAGAAAAACAAAGGATGGCTTCCCATGTTTTTTTTCTTGGAGTTTTATGCATTCATCAGCATATTCCCTCTTTTTCGCTTATTTTGGACATGTGGTGAGAATATTCTGATAAGTTTCATTTTGAAAAAAAATAATGAAGACGTGATACAACCTATTATTTATCCAACACGAAAGCGACAGAACATGCCACGAACCATTTTGATCCAGCAGTAAAAGTTGACCTACTTAGATGGCCTATTTTCTTTTATAGGGACTATAAAGGCCATCGGGCCAAAGTTGTGTGATCGAAAAAGCAAGTTGAGTTGTATTTGGCTATTTCTCGCTACAAAATGTCCTTTTTCTTTTTTAGGGAAAAAAGAACTAATACCTTTCCCAGCAAATCCTACTGTAATCTGTTTGGTAAGAATTACTAAATTGAATGAAGAAACATGAGCCGGACCAAAAAACCATGGTGGCGAGGAGGAGAGAATTCGGCCCACAAATAGTCTAGCCAGCAACACATAGGTCGGTCTGTCAACACGCCATTCCCTCTGACCCGGCCCAACCCGTGAGCCAACAGCCCAAATTGACGGCCAAGCCATCCGCTCTGGGCCAAGGCTACAAGTAGCCATCCCCTCCCATTTTCCCCCGTCCCCGGCCTGCGTTTTTCATTTCTCTCCTCCAAATCCTTTCTTCCATCCGAAGAAAAAAGAGGAGGCGAAGGCGATCGCCCCGATGGGGATCAGGGGAGGACCGGGCGGCCCAGGCAGCGGCGACCGGCGAGGCAGTGGCGGGCGGCGCGGAGTCCGGAGCCACCAAGTTCACCTTCAAGTGTCTCACATGCCCGATGAAAGAGGTGCCAAGCCCAATGAAAGAGCCAATAATAATATCTTTCTGATCAAATCTTTTTTTTCAAAATGCAAGACCTGTAAACATACTGCTATTGTACCATGTTATATGTTGGCAATTTATCGCACATCAATGATGATGAATTGAGAAGTGTACGAAATTTTGTCGATAAGATGTACCTACATCAAAGTGATTTTGGACTCTAGGTGTAAGAAAACCTATAAATCTGGTGTGTTATAAAGTATGTATACTATTTTATTCCTAAAAAAGCAATTCTCCTGCTAATACACAATTTAAAATGTTGTAGGAGATATTTAGTTATTGTATTATTCCACAACAAGAAAAAAATAATGGTACAATGGTATTCAATTTTTTTTCAATTTGTAATAATTATGGTTTTGCTGATATATTTTGGTTGCTCCACAATTTTTCAAAATGTGTATGACATTTTAGTTGCTCCTCTTATATATTTTTATTTTGTTGTATCGTATGAATTATTCGAATTGTATGAAAGTAATTTCGACGATGTAATTTGAAGCGACGAGACCAAAACATTTACTGTATATCTGAAGGACGTTACATCAGACCAGAGCACAACACCTCCCAGCGCTTTTTTGTTCTAACAAATGCAGAAGAATTATACTTAAATTTAGTGCAGGGGTTTACTACAGAAGTTAGCCATTCGGATTTAAATTTATAAGTGGAAGCTTTTAGATACAAGATTATAAGTCATTATGTATGTTTGTATATATTGCATAATATACTCTTGAATCTTTCTTGTCGGAAGTTCTATGATGTTTTTAGTTTGTTTTTCTTGTGTTTATCTTTTTTAAAAGGTCAATATGGTTCACTATATTTTAATACTATTTAGGTGATAACTTGTCAAGGTCAAATGATAAAGGTTTCACATGCCTTATGGATGGGGTTTAATCCTATATTTGTAGCATCAATGTGACTTTTGCTATAAAATATCTAAATGCGATTTTTTTCTCCGCCATATGATTTGAAATATTTCAAAACTTGTTTTATAATATTGTAGTAATATAAAACTATATTTTTATTTGGTATAATTTATTGCAAGATATTATTTGAAATATTATGGATGAATTTTTAATAATATAAAATTATATTATACAATCTAATAGAAGATAACTTTCTCTGCTCCATTTTTAAGCATACGTTATTTAGTTGTAACATTATTTCTAAATATTGCAAATACGGATAAAAATATTCATATGTTGGATTTTCTATACTAGTATCGCTCGATGAAATTGACTCAAATATGTTTATTCAATTGTTAGCTCTTAGTTTTTTGTACATTTTATTTTTTCATATTATGGCTTATGATTTATGAAATTATTCTAATTTAATTGTGATCTCTCAATTTTTTATACACATTATTGTATTTTGTTTTTGTCATATTATTTTTTGATTTATGAAGTCATTTTTCCAAGACCAGCTAGAAAGAGTTGACCTAGTGTAGATTTAAGGGACGCTTTATCAAATCTTTCATAAGACATTTGTAGTATTATAGTGATTCTATTTCATTTATCTCTAATCAATGTAATATCTCGATGTGCATAACACTTGGATCAATAGCCAACATAAAAAGATGCACCCAATACAATAATGGTTGGAGGAGCACACAACTCAAATTTGGTGGTGAAGTCAGGGGGGCAATTTCATCCTAATCTGAACAACTAAATATCTCATGAGCTCAAGTACTAGATTATGTAAAGTGAAACTAATTAACTGCATCAAAAAATATAACTAGCGCGACAAATCAAAGCAATCAAACATGAAAAGGTTTCAAAAAGAATTGGCAAAGAATTGCTGACGGTGGGCAAATGTACAATAGTCTAAGCATGGCGTCGCCTGTGAGCTAGCAGAGACGATGAAGTTTCATTATTACTAGCAGAGAAGTCAATGGTTGCCTTTAAAGAATGGATGATGTGTGTATTGTGTGCATGGGTCAGGTGCTTGTTGAAGTAAATATGTGCGAATGTAGACATGCATGCATGTACCTATTCGATTTAGAGCTGCTCTTAGCTGCCATGCAATAGTTACCTAGGCTCTTGAGTCTTGAGTCTAGTTACTAATTCATAAATTTCACAGTGGTAAGGGGGCCACAACCCAGATTGGTCTAAACGGGGCTACACCCGTGTTCAAATTAGTCTAGGATATTTTATATAGTTAAGAAGGTGCATGTACCACTTGATGCCTGATGTTTTCTATTAACAAGGTAATTCCCCATTTCCCCACTCTTTTCAAAAAAATAAGAAACAAAATAACAATAAGAAAATGCATTAGATTTTCTTTAAAAAAGCTTATTAAAACATCTAAAATTCTAGAATGGATTTAGTTGTTAAAATTAAAAAAATAATCAACTAATTTTGTTATTTAGCTATTGTGTATACATGACCAGGGATGGATTTAGTTCTCTGTCTTTTTGAAGTGAGCGACCTAGACGATGACGTCGCTAGATTGGAGCGCTCAGGAGGGAAGGGAATGAGACGACCAGGGATTATAATGGACCACGGATTGATTTGTTGAAAAGTTAGGGTGTTTTTTATAAAATTATGTTGTACCGCTGAATCAAGGCAACATGTCTTATGTAAATCAGGTTGGTGTGCAAACTATGTAAACTCCCACCACAGCCGCTAGATCTCTATTCGATGGCCACATTGACAGGTGAGAAATTTTAGCACTTAAAATCTCCCACCATTAGTTTTCCTAACCACAATTTGTCTAAAACCCCCTCCTAACGAACCCTACCGCGGGCCGTTCCCCCGCGACCCTGACGGCTACGGTGGGGAGGAGGGATCGATATCCCTGTGACTGGTTTGCATAGGATACGTTGCCCTGAATCAATCCTTGCTTTATTATTATTTGTTATTAGGATAAAGATATGGATAGAGATAGAAGAGATAGAATACACAAACCTCGCACAACACATCACCTCCCTGCACCTTTTTTTTCTAACAAATGCAACGGAATTATAGTTAAATTCAGATCGCAGGAGTTCCATCCTGATTTTTTGGGGGTTATTACTTTTCTATGACCATAAGCTTATCAAGTTATTTTCCTTATTAGGAAAGCTTACTATGAATGAAGAGAGAAGAAGAAAAAAACGACTGATTTTCCTTTGTTCTTAACATTTAGTACGTTAGCAAAATTGGCAAACTCTACTAGCACAACAACTACAATAACAGAGAGATCAAAAGGATATCACATACATGAATCTACTGATATAATCTTTAAAAGGATCGGGTAACACACTAACACATATCACAAACTTATATATACATACATACAAGAAAAACACAGTTATTTTCCCAGTGAAATTTAAAGAACTTTTCCATGTAATTGATTCCCCTTGATTCATAGCTTGACAAGGGCACAGCACCAACCAGTAACAGTCAATAAGCAGGCCGGGATATGATTCACGAGGCATAGCATATTGCAATTGCAAACAAAGCAAAGCAAAAACATGCTTCAATCTACATCCAGAACGCTTGTGGAGCGAAGTGAGGTCTATGCCTAGACACCAGGAACGATCGCGTGGACCTATCATCCTTGACCTGCAGCTCTCCCCTGTGATCATACTTGAGCCCAAACACGGTGAGATGGATCAGACATCCGTCACGCTCTCCATAAACTGGCCGCCGCCGCCGCTTCATCTCTTTCTCCTTCTTCTCCGCCGCGACGCACTCGACGAGGCAGAACTTGCCTTTTCCCATGGAGGTGAGAGACACTCTCATGTGCTTCTTGGAGAACATCTTCTCCTTGGTCACCTTGCAATCCACGTAGAAGCACGGCGCCGTGCTGACGAAGCCGGGGGACACAGGCTGGCAGCAGCACACGTAGCCGTCCCGGTGGAGCCCGACCCACGCGCCGAGCTCGCCGTCGTAGTGGCCCTCGCCGTGGAACGGCAGGACCCAGTTGCCGTGATACCTCCAGCCGGAATCCATGCCGGCGGCGGCGTCGAAGGAGCAGGTGCCCATGCGGCCCTTCTTGGTGCCCAGGGCGGCGAAGGACATGTCGGTGTCGGTTTGGTGCTGTCGGAGTCGAAGGTGTCGGCGTCGATCTTGTGGATGCTGAAGCCGTTGTCCCAGTCATCAAGGACGAGGTAGAGGTACGTGCTTGCGGCGGCACGGCCTCTTGTCGCCGGCGCTTGTTGTCAGACATCTCGATGGTGTTGGCGTGTTCACGTATCAATCTGGTATGAGGTTTGAGTGGTTTTTATTAGTCATCAGGAGAGAGGGAGTCTGATCCGATCCGATCCGAGAAAGCCCCTGTTTGGTTTCTCCTGACTTTTTTTAGTGACTTCTAGGGACAAAACTTAAGTCAATTGTCCTGTTTGGTTGTAGGAACTTAAAGTGACTAAATGTAACTAGTTGGCCTGAATAAAGACCATACTACCCTTCAAGCCATGCCCCTCCCTCTCTCCCATGCCGCCCCGCCCCTCTCCTCCCTCCCCCGCCTCCCGCCGTCGCGCCCCAACCCCCGCCTCATCCCCGTCCACCGTAGACCACCTTCTTCCCGGTCGACGGGCGCGGTGGGAGAGGTCCCGCGCGGAGGAGATGAGGCTGGAGACCTCCCGCGCGGAGCGCCCGCAGCGCGCCGGCGAGGCGCGCCTCGTCGCGCCGGCGGAGCGTGGCGTGCGTCTCGGCGAGGAGCTACCGTGGAGGTCGGCGAGGAGGAGGAGGTCGTCGAGGAGCTGCTCCGTCCACGGGTGCCGGCGGAGTGCGCCGCGCGCATGCAGGTGGTGGAGGAGGTCCGCGAGCCCCGCCGGGACGCGACCGGTGCGGCCGTCGGAGGAGCGCCGCCGCCAGCGGGTGGAGGCGCACGAGGACCGGATCCGGCGACGGCTGCGGGTTTGGCGGGGAGGCGGCGTGGAATGGAGGTGCATATGCGGCGGTGGTGGCGGCGGCGCGGGAGGAGAAGGGGCTGCGGGAGGAGGAGGGGATTGCGTCGGGATGCGGGTCAGGTGGGGGTGTAAATGAGGGTAGTGGGGGGAAAAGTCACTAGAAGTCCCAAGAAGTCACCAAAATGGAGCTTATGGACTTATGGGGTAGGGACTAAAATTTAGTCCCTTTTAGTCACACTGTTTGGCATTTTTGGGACTAAAAGGGAAAAGTTTAGGTGACTAAAAAAGTCAGGTAACCGAACGGGCCCAAAGACTACTGATCTCCGAGTCCCACATCCGGAGTCTGATCCGACTACTGATCTCCGAGTCCGACATCCAATCATAACCATGTGCAACGGCCACAACTTTTGACCGAATCGCCATTCAGACACATGACGATTACCGTAAGAAGGAAGCACCAGGTCCTTCACCTCAATCAAGATAAGTAAAGAAGGCTACATAACCTGAAGATGTCATTTTTTTTGCCAAACCAGGTTTAAGATGTACCCATGTACCATCTCGAATGGGTTCACAATCGAGGAAGTACAAACAACAAACGCTACCACAAAACCAAAACATCCCGAAACGATCTTAAGAAGGACGTTAATGAGGTCGTATTCCAACGTAAAGAAAAATAATCTATTGCAGCTAAGTCATCTGACTAAAGCATTCCATACATTTTAACAACCTAATAGCATCTCGTAAAACTTGGTTACGCGCTCCACTTAACAGCATCAGCAACCACCATTTTGTGTCCTCACAACCAAAAAGACTGCAGTGGAAACAACTTCACGCCCTGCCTGCTCCCCGTTATCTCCATGTTACTCTGACTTGCAGTAGAAATGCTCTGTTTCTGCATTGTCTCACTTATCTGAGCAACAGCATCAGACTCCTCTGCAGGTGCTGCTTGTGGCACTTCAACATTTTGTCATGTTGTTCCACAGAGGGGCCCACCTTCTGCACATGTGCTGAGAGCCTCCCTTTGCACATCCTCCAACCGCATCTCACATGAGTGCAAAATAGATGGCTCAATCGCACATGCCTAGAACATCATCCACAGTTACATGTAGAGTTGTAGACCAACGAAATAAGGTTCAGTATGAAATGAAGAGAGAGGCAGTTTGTCTTTAGCAAATGATCACATCAGCAGTACCACAAAGGAAAACACTAAATCAGCAACAAACCAGGCTAAGTACCGTTAATTTGTCAAGTTCATCATACAAAGACAGTACATTACACAAATTTTTAACTTAAGTGACTACCGCCTGACCCACTTTGGAGGGGCTAGGCAGAATGCCAATGCCTAGCACCTAATGTTGGCGATCAGGCAGTAGGCACCGCTAGTTGATATCTGAAACCTTCTACTGTGTATGCAGTGATTGGGCTCAGGGCATAAAAACTACCTGTCCCTTCATTTATTTTTTAAATGGCTCAATCTCAAAGGGGAACATTGGTGCCAAATACCTAACAGCTCACAATCATGTTATGTAGATAGCCAATAAAACAAGAATTATTAGATTCACAATAGAAACTGCACCCTGAGTGGTGAGCGCTTTATGGTAAAGTGCTCTATGAGCTTCTCGATAACTTCCAGAGCTTGCAAGGCCATAGGGAACACAGTTGAAAAAAAAACCATAAGATGGTGGATAAAAGAAACTTGCATGGCCAAGTAGCTGTATATCTATCATCATGTGATGAATAAATGTTGAAAATTTTCTAAATACTATGCCATGTTAACATACAGCGAATAATCATTTATTGAAATTTACAAATGCATATTCTACAACACATCTGTCGGTGCCGGGATCGGTCGATCAATCCCCGGCGCCAAACAGAATGCGTTGTGTCCCGTCCCTTGACGGTTGATGCAAGAGCTAGCACGATGAGACAAGCGTTTATCCTGGTTCCGACCGTGAGGTCGTACGTCCAGCAGAGTGCGCTCGGGGCGCTTGTACTATCTTGCACCGGAGTGCTTGCAGAGGGAGGCTACAAGCAAGGCGGGAGAGGAGGATGAGGAGTCTCCAAGTCCCTGAAAGCGAGTGTGATTGAGGCGAGTGCCAATATCGTGTGTGGCGATGTGTCTGTGGCGATGCGTCCCTCCTTTTTCTTCTCTTCTTACCTCCTTTTATAGGTCGTGGGGGTATGGTTTACAAGTACAAGTGTGACGTGTTACAGGGATATGTACAGGAGAGCATGGCGTCGGGCGTGCATCGTCCTTGACCCTGGCGGGGGATTTATGGCGAGCCCCGGCTTCTGCGAGTGTCGTGGCCGTCCCTGTGCTTGTCCTGGAGCGGCTTCGAGGGGTGCCGTCGCTGTAGTCCATGTTCAGCTGCCCGTCGCTGGTTGACTTCGAGGGCGGGGCAGGTGAGGAAGGACCGGAGTTGGCGGTACAGGGGTCGGTATGGTGGTTGCCGTCAACCACAGTGCGCGGCGTGCCCGGTTCACCAGGGGATGGTCGAGAGTTGGCGGATTTGACCCGGCATTCGTCATCACCAGGCTTCGTCTGACCGGAGTCTGTACTCGGTTGCTGTTTAGATATTCTTTCGAGGGTTCCCCATGCTCATTCGAGGGGCGTCCCGGGGGGAAAAGACGGTAGCAGGTGGAACAGTGGTGCAGAATGACGCCTGCCAGTCCGCACAGGGTCTTGCGCAGTGCCGCGTGCGCCCGCACAGCGTCAGTGAGGACGCACAGAGATGTGTATAAGAGACAGGGCTCGGGGTGACGTT
>OAMR01000132.1:1218488-1230207 GCA_900205405.1 Echinochloa crus-galli
TAATGAGCGGATACTATGGAGAAGGTGCAACACGGTTTGCTATGTGGGGACACTACTGGGAGTACCATATCGTAGTCATTTGCTACATCCATATTGTTATTGTTGGTTTGAATTACCTAAGGCATGTTAGGTTTAGTAGAGGACATGTTTACCCTTGTTTGGTATAGGTCCTCACATGCCACTACATGTGTTCTGCATTTCAATTATCCACTGCACGACGTGCGCCGGGAGATGCGTCTTTCGTGCGTAGAATTGGCACCCTTCGCAGGTGCGCACGACCTCGTTTGCATCGGATACGGCGGTGGGCCAGTAAAAGTCTTGCCGGAATGCGTTACCCACGAGGGTACGCGGCGCTGCGTGGTGTCCGCACGCCCCGGCGTGGATGTCGCGGATCAACTGCCTTCCCTCGGGGATGGGGATGCATCGCTGCAAGATCCCTGAGGCGCTGCGCTTGTACAGCTCGCCGCCTAGTCGTTGAGCCACGTCTCGGGTTTCTTCTCGCCCGAATACCTAACGGGGTGATGAAAGAAGTCGTGAGCTGGTCGGACTCTTTCATCTTGATTTGATGATAACCGGAATAAGCATCAAGAAAGCATAGCAATTCACATCCAGCGGTGGAGTCTATTATCTGATCTATTCTAGGGAGAGGAAATGGAACCTTAGGGCATGCTTTGTTTAAACCGGTATAATCTACGCACATGCGCCATTTTTCGTTTTTCTTCTTAACTAGAACAGGATTAGCAAGCCAGGTCGGGTGAAATACCTCTTTGATGAATCCGGCTTGCAGGAGCTTGTGCACCTCCTCCCCGATGGCGCGGCGCCTTTCCTCGTCGAACCGCCGTAGTCGCTGTACCACCGGCTTGGAGTGAGGCTTGATGCCGAGGCTGTGCTCGGCGACCTCCCTCGGGATCCCTGGCATGTCCGAGGGTCTCCACGCGAAGATGTCGGCGTTGGCGCGGAGAAAGTCGACGAGCACTGCTTCCTATTTGGGGTCGAGGGTGGTGCTGACCCTCAACGCCTTGCCCTCGGGGGCAGTGGGGTCGAGGGGCACCGCCTTGGAGTGTTCAGCAGCCTCGAAGGTGCCCACGTGCCTTTTGGTGGAGTCGACGGCTTCGTTCGCCATCTTCTCCAAATCCGCCACCAGGGTCTCGCTGTAGGCGAGCGCTTCCGCACCCTCGACGCACTCGACGTCGCACGCATAGGCGTGCTCGTACGACGATCCCACGGTGATGACGCCCTTTGGCCCTGGCATCTTCATCTTGAGGTAGGCGTAGTTGGGGACCGCCATGAACTTGACATAGCACGGTCGCCCGAAAATAGCGTGGTACGCTCCTGGGAATCCCACCACCTCGAAGGTGAGGGTCTCCCTCCGAAAGTTATCGGGAGTACCGAAGCAAACGGGCAGGTCGATCTGCCCGAGGGGTTGGACCCGTTTTCCCGGCGCGATGCCGTGGAACGGCGCCTTGCTTGGCCTCAGCTGGTTCGTGCCGATGCCCATGAGCTCTAAGGTGTGGACGTAGAGGATGTTGAGGCTGCTGCCCCCGTCCATCAGCACCTTGGAGAATCGCGTGTTGCCGATGACGGGGTCGACGACAAGCGGATAGCGCCCCGGATTCGGGACATAGTCCGGATGGTCCTCGCGGCCGAAGGAGATGGTCTCGTCCGACCAGGCGAGGTAAGTTGGCGTCGCGGGGTGAACGGAGAAGACCTCTCGGCGTTCACGTCTCTGCTCCCGCGCACATCTTCTCCGTCCGCAGACTCGGACCTGTTTTCCCGGCGCGATGCCATGGAAAGGTGCCTTGCTCGGCCTCAGCTGGTTTACGCCAATACCCATAAGCTCCAAGGTGTGGACGTAGAGGATGTTGAGGCTGCTGCCCCCGTCCATCAGCACCTTGGAGAATCGAGTGTTGCCGATGACGGGGTCGACGACAAGCGGATAGCGCCCTGGATTCGGGACATAGTCCGGATGGTCCTCGCGGCCGAAAGAGATGGTCTCTTCCGACCAGGCGAGGTAAGTTGGCGTCGCGGGGTGAACGGAGAAGACCTCTCGGCGTTCACGTCTCTGCTCCCGGGACGTTGCGTTCACGGTGGGCCCCCCCACGATGAAGAATACATTCTCCACATGGGGGAACTCGTCGTTGCCGCCATCGCCCGTATCCTTCTTCGGGCCATCCTCTTTCGCGGAGGTGCGCCTGAAGTAACCCTTGATCATCCCACACTGCTCGAGGGTGTGTGTGACAGGGCCCTTGTGGTACGGGCATGGCTTCTTCAGCATCTCGTCGAACAGGCCTCCCCCCTGAGGGGGGCCTCGAGGGCCTTTGCGGCCTCGCTCGACCACGAGGGCGTCGTCAGAGTCTTCGCCCTGCTGCTGTTGCTGCGCGGCTTGCCGAGGCTTCTTGCCTTTACTGCCCCGTTTCTGCTTTTTTGTCTTGGCTTTGGGTTTGCTGCCCTCCGCGGGCAGCTCCTCCGCGCGCTTCCCCTTGGTCCTGTCGTCGAAGATTGCCCCGACAGTCTCCTCTCCAGAGGCAAAGTTGGTGGCGATGTCGAACAGAGCGTTGACGCTGGTGGGATGGTTTCGTCCCAGCTCGCGCACCAGCTCTCGACAGGTCGTGCTTCGAGGAAGGCGTGGATGATTTCGGAGTCACCCACGCTCGGGAGCTCGGTGCAGCGCTTGGAGAAACGGCGGATGAAGTCCCTCAGCGGCTCGTCGGCCGCCTGTCGGCATCCGCGCAGGTCCCAAGAGTTTCCGGGGCGCACGTATGTGCCCTGAAAGTTACCCACGAACATCTTGACCAGGTCGTCCCAGTCATGGATTTGGTTCGCGGGTAGGTGTTCGAGCCATGTCCGCGCCGAGTCCGCGAGATGAAGCGGAAGGTTGCGGATGATCATGGCATCGTCGGTGGCCCCGCCCAACTGGCAAGCCAGGCGATAGTCGTTGAGCCACGTCTCGGGTTTCGTCTCACCCGAATACTTGGTGACGGTGGTTGGCTGGCGAAAACGCGGCGGGATGGCGGCCGAACGGATCTTTCGGCTGAACACCGGGGTTCCCGGGGGTTCCGGCGTTGGGCTTCTGTCCTCCTCGCTGTCATAGCGACCTCCCCGTCGGGGGTGCCTGCTGCGGGGAGGCGCCGTGTCCTGCCTTTTCTTGTTCAGGACGTTGCGCGCATCGCCATCGTCGACGGCGCCCCGCGTGTCCACGAGTCGGTCCTTCGCGGGCCTCCTTGTTTCGCGGTCGCCGGTCACGAGTGCCCTTCCGTCGTTTGTTGGACGGTGGTGGGGTATGGATGGATTGTTCCTTATCCCGCTTGCTTCTTCCGGCTCTCGAACTGGCCTGGTGGCGCATGCGGGAGGCGGAACTTTCCGCTTGTTGAACGGCCGCTTCTTCGACAAGGGCCTGCACCTGGCGCCGCATGCTGCGTGCTTCTGGTGTCGATGGTTCGGGCATGGCCCGAATCAGGGTTGCTGCGGCGACGAGCTTCTGGCTTGCTCGTGGCGGCATGGCAAGACCGGCGTCGTCGCCGTCACCCACGATGCGCGCTTGAGCAATACGCCCAGCAGCTCGTGCGCGTTCGCCACGTTTGGGCTGCCAGGCTTCCAGGGCTGCGCGCAGCTCCCGTACCTGTTGGCGCTCCTGTTGGAGCTTGGCTTCCAGCTCTTCATCCTCTCGCTGGCTTCACTCGCTTGGCTTCCGTACCCTGCGCAAGCTGTGCCTGCGCGAAGCAGGTGTGCGTCCCAGTCAGGGAGGACGATGCGCGGAGCAACGCGCCGCTCCGCGCGGATCTGCAGCTCGCGCAGCCTTCGTCGTCTCCTGAGCTGGGTCGGCGTCGGTGGTGTCGGGGTAACGGGCATCATGCTGGGCGGCCTGGAGGCGAGTCGCATGAGGAGGCCCTCACCGGTCGCTTCGAACTCCAGGCTCCCAAACGTGATCCGGTACCCGCGCGGAAGCGGGCCGGGGGACCCCGTGGCAGATCGTGGTGGCATGGTCTTGGCGCGGCCTGCCGTCAAGGGAACTGATCGGGTGTGATTGTCCACAAGGCGTGGCCTGCCGTCAAGGGAACTGATCGGGTGTGATTGTCCACAGCGCAGCCCCCTACCTGGCGCGCCACTGTCGGTGCCGGGATCGGTCGATCAATCCCCGGCGCCAAACAGAATGCGCTGTGTCCCGTCCCTTGACGGTTGATGCAAGAGCTAGCATGATGAGACAAGCATTTATCCTGGTTCCGACCGTGAGGTCGTACGTCCAGCAGAGTGCGCTCGGGGCGCTTGTACTATCTTGCACCGAGCGCTGTACTATCTTGCACCGGAGTGCTTGCAGAGGGGGGCTACAAGCAAGGCGGGAGAGGAGGAGGAGTCTCCAAGTCCCTGAAAGCGAGTGTGATTGAGGCGAGTGCCAATATCGTGTGTGGCGATGTGTCTGTGGCGATGCGTCCCTCCTTTTTCTTCTCTTCTTACCTCCTTTTATAGGTCAAGGAGAGAGAGGTGGGGGTATGGTTTACAATTACAAGCGTGACGTGCTATACTGATATGTACCGGAGAGCATGGCGTCGGGCGTGCATCGTCCTTGACCCTGGCGGGGGATTTATGGTGAGCCCCGGCTTCTGCGAGTGTCGTGGCCGTCCCTGTGCTTGTCCTGGAGCGGCTTCGAGGAGTGTCCTTGCCGTAGTCCGCGTCCAGCTGCCCGTTCGCTGGTTGACTTCGAGGGTGGGGCAGGTGAGGAAGGACCGGAGTTGGCGGTACAGGGGTCGGTATGGTGGTTGCCGTCAACCACAGTGCGCGGCGTGCCCGGTTCACCAGGGGATGGTCGAGAGTTGGCGGATTTGACCCGGCGTTCGTCATCACCAGGCCACGCCTGACCGGAGTCTGTACTCGGTTGCTGTTTAGATATTCGTTCGAGGGTTCCCCATGCCCATTCGAGGGGCGTCCCGGAGGAAAAAGACGGTAGCAGGTGGAACAGCGGTGCAGAATGACGCCTGCCAGTCCGCACAGGATCTTTGCGCAGTGCCGCGTGCGTCCGCACAGCGTCAGTAAGGACGCACAGTGACTGGAGCAGGTGGAACAGCGAGCTCTGCGGTGTTAGTGGCGTTTTTATTAATATAATATAATCAGTAGGGGCTTGCCCCTCCTGTTTCTTCAAAAAGAACACTGATTTGACCGTGTATATACACAAATATATTTATAGTTGATCTTAATCTATATACAATACATTATGCATGTTTGATATTATTCAATCAAATAGCCACACAATGATATACACAAATGCATTTGTAGTTGATCTTAAGCTCCATACATAACATTAAACAGCTTACAGACAACCTCTCTGTCTATGGGCTGTATGAGCTGTATGTACATCTGTCTGTACGCGTAGTTCGAGATTCTACAGACGACCTGGCGTCTAAGGGCTGTACATGCCCTTATAGAGTTGGCTCTTAAGATGGCTAATAGAGCTACTACATTGAAGAGCAAGTAATTAATGCTTGTATGTAGGTATAATCTAATGTGATCAAGGTCTTTGTAGTCATTCATGCAACAACATAATATGGAGAAGGAAGGGATTGCTGCGGAGAACTGCACTTGTGCTCTCACATCAACTAAAAACTAATGCAAAAGACGAGCTGAACTATGGTACTGCACTTGTGCTCCATTGATACTAGAATCGTAACATAGCAGTACACAATTGAAAAGGAATAACTCATTAATCATCTGATGATGAAAGTCTTGAGAAAGAGAGAGAGCTACAGCAATATCACGGCCTTCGTCATCCAGCTACTGGGCCGGATCACTAACGTTCGAGGGGGTGCGCGACCCTCGAGCGAGGCGGAGTTTGTGTTGTTCCCGCTCGAAGGGGTGCGCGGCCCTTGAGCGAGGTCGAGGCGGGGGGAGCGACTCGAGCCCCCCTGTCAGGCGAGTTCGGACGGCCGCTCTTGGGCCGCGACAGGCTGTGACGGGCCGAGCTGCCGACGGTTCAGCCTTTCGTGGTATATCGTTCTTTGAGGGTGATTACCCCGATGATTAGGGGACCCCCTGGGTTTGTCCCCGACAACATCTGATACACAATTAATTACTATGTAAACCTTTGTTGTGCTACCTTTAATTATGCTATATATGATGGTAAACTCAGCCTTGTCAATCCATATACCTGATCAGTTGCCCAAACCTTCTTTCTTTTAATCCAACGGTCACCCAGACCTATTAGGATATTGTGGCCCTACCAATTCCATTCAAAATATGAAGTCACCTACATTTAGCATCCAGCCAATTGTCAAGCCTAAACAAGAAAATCGCTACAGAAATGTGCATCAAGCATACCTGGGTCTTTGGATCCATTGCGCCAACTTGCAGCAGGTCCATGTACTGGTTTGCTCATTCATAAGGGCCAATTCCAGTGTATGGTTATAGTTAACAATTCTTGATGGATAATTTGGTGGACGGTGGTACAATTTGGTTATTCTTCTGCATTGGAGTATCTTATCTCAAAAGAATGACAGGAATATGTTCTTCAGCAACCAGCTAACGACCCACATGCTGTTGCTTAAACAGAAGTTTTGTGATGAAAAATGATACGGAGTTTTTATCCTGCCAAATGGAAAGGAATAGGCCTAAATCAAGATTGCAGGAGTTTGCTACAACAGTTAGCCCCCACAATCTTAACTTTCCAGCGTGTTATCAGTTCTCTGACCAGCAGCCAATCATGCTTGCTGGTGTTCCTTAGGTAAGATTGCAAAGAAGAGAAAGGGTAAAAAAAAGGTTGTTTTTCCTCTGTTATTGATATTTGCTTAGCAGTTGGCATATTCCTACCAGATTAACTGCAATAATAAAGAGACAATGGAATTGCATGGACAGAACTAATGAATCCTGTACTGTTGCACCAATCTACTGGTGCCATCTTTAAAGATGGATCACTAGAGGTTCCATGCTGCTAGCCCTAATCACAAGAAGATAGTTTAGCCACAATAAATAGACTAATAAGCTGAAAAGATCTGCACAACCTCTAGGTCTTGCTGAGTTAACTCCTAGATTCCTAATTGCTATCTCTTTTATGTAAAATGGCATAACTAACTTTGATGGATATCTGGAGATCTGAGGTCCAATGGCTAGATTTCGTTTGCTCTGCAAAGAGCAAGAGTATGGCATCTCAGATGTTTTTTTTTTTATGCATCTCAGATATTGAAACATAGGACATTATATATATAATTCAGCAATTGATCAAGTAACACTAACACATATCAATAACTTGCATATAACTTCCAAGGTAACAAAACTTTATATTCACTTTTTGTAGCAGAACAAAGCACGGCATGAACCAGTGTGACAGGAGCCAATAAGCAGTGGATTCGATCAGGCGGCACATATATATAGCATAATATTGCAACAACAACAAATTAAAGCAAACAGCTTCAATTCAATGATCTACATCCAGAACAATTCAGGACCGAAGTGATATCTATGCCTAGACACTCGAAAGGATCCCCTGGATCGGTGATCCTTGACCTGCAGCTCTCCCTTGTGATTGTACTTGAGTCCAAACACGGTCAGATGGATGACACAGCCGTCATGGGCTCCATAAATCGGCTGCCGCTTCTCCACATTGTTGGCTGCCACGCACTCGACAAGGCAGAACTTGCCTGCGCCCATACATGCCAGAGAGGCCCTCATGCGCCTCTGGCTGACCATCCTGTCATCCAGCTTGGTCATCTTGCAATCCACGTAGAAGCATGGAGCTGTGCTCTGGAAGGAAGGGGACACAGGTTGGCATGAACAAACGGAGCCATCCCGGTGAATGCCAACCCATGCGTCTAGCTCGCTGTCGTAGTGACCCTGTCCGTCGAACGGCAGTGCCCATTTCCCATGGAACTTCCAGGTAGAATCCATGGTGTCGAAGGAGTAGGTAACCATGTGGCTACCCGGCGCCGTGTCGTTCGACACCGAGGAAGAGGTCACGAAGATGGTGCGCCCGTCGGGGTGCAGCGCGTAGGAGTGGACGTGGCTGGTGAACGGCGGCGGCGGCAGGGTGTTCCAGGACCAGCCCTCGGTGGGCTGCTGCCTGGCGTCCGGGGCAGTGGGCGCCCACGACATGGCGTGGAAGGAGTGCGGGTGCTGCCTGTCGAAGTAGCGGTAGGTGAGGACGTAGAGTGCGTCGTCACCGGCGGCGACGGAGAAGCCGGAGCCGCCGCAGAGCATATGGGCGGGGGCGTGGGCGCCGATGGAGAGCACGGCGGTGCCGGCGTCGTAGACGAGGCCGCAGCGGTGGTTGGCGAAAGCAAAGAGCTTGGCGCCAAGCGCCGCGAAGGACATGTCGGTGTGAGGGTATGGCTGAAGGGCAGCTGGTGGCTCGAGCCGCAGAGCCGGAGGCTCGGGGAGGTGGTGCTCGGCGGCGGCGGCGGCCACATCACTCTGGTAGCGGTGATAGGAGTCGAAGGTGTCGGCGTCGATCTTGTGGATGCTGAATCCCTTGTCCCAGTCATCCAAGACCAGATAGAGGTGCTTCCGACGCCGCGACTGCCTCTTGTCGCCGCCGCCGGCGCGTTGGTTTGGATCGCCATCGTGTCCCCGGCGCTTATGAGACATCTCGACTGCACCGCTGGACGACCTAATGCTAATAACAACAGCAAATCGATCCTGCCTCTTCTGTGTCGGCGCAGCAATCGATCTGCTAGAGTTCCGCAGGGAGGGTCGTGGATTTATACCGCTGCCGCATCTCGATCAGTGTTTGAATCGGAATTCGGGAGGGGGGACGAATCGGATTCCAAACACCGATCGATTTGCAATCAGGAAAAGGAATCTGTGTACCTGCGGGAGGACCGGGACCGAAAATGATCACTTGTATGTATTTCTCGGTGGAAATATACGTACATTCCTTCCCCCAAAACGTACTTGCTGTTTAAAACCATTTTACTAGCTAGTAGAAGAAGAACAGATCAGAGAAGACGAAGGAAGGGGAGAAAGCAGGGTCAAAGCGCGGTCACGCAAAGATTGCCATACCATGAATTTCGTACACCCAAAAATAAGTGACATGCGGGCAAAACCCGGAGGGAACTGAGAATCGATCGCGCACGGGCCCCTGAATCGCCCATGTAACTGACATGCGGGCCAGTAACCGCTGGGTGCAGGGTGGCGCCGCTGTGGTGGTGGTCGTGATCGGAGTCGGAGTCGAAGGTGTCGGCGTCGATCTTGTGGATGCTGAATCCCTTGTCCCAGTCATCCAAGACCAGATAGAGGTGCTTCCGACGCCGCGACTGCCTCTTGTCGCCGCCGCCGGCGCGTTGGTTTGGATCGCCATCGTGTCCCCGGCGCTTATGAGACATCTCGACTGCACCGCTGGACGACCTAATGCTAATAACAACAGCAAATCGATCCTGCCTCTTCTGTGTCGGCGCAGCAATCGATCTGCTAGAGTTCCGCAGGGAGGGTCGTGGATTTATACCGCTGCCGCATCTCGATCAGTGTTTGAATCGGAATTCGGGAGGGGGGACGAATCGGATTCCAAACACCGATCGATTTGCAATCAGGAAAAGGAATCTGTGTACCTGCGGGAGGACCGGGACCGAAAAGGAACTCAGGGACGACGGGCGGAGGCGGAGGCGGCGGCGGCGGCGGACTGGGGGATTTCAGCGGCGGCGGCGGGTTGGGGGGATTCGGCGGCCATGTGCTCGCGCGTGCGTGGCTGCTATGTATGGATTGGGCCGTGGACAGAAAAAAGCCCAATACATGTGGGGTGCGGGCTCCGACGAGGAACAGAACCCTGTTTCTTTTTTCGGATATATATAGTGAACAACGAGAGCAACCGGGTGACTCGTTTGTATTTTCCTTTTTTTTTTGAAGGGTGTCTTTGTAAGCTAAATGATGTAAACTGTCAGACTTTTCTTTGAATATATAACCCGGTTTTCTCAAAAAAAAAACTTTTTGTGGTCACCTCATTTGATGCGATAACATTTTCATGATACCGTTGAGGGTGCACCTTGCTCGCGGCTACACAAACACCAAGCAGCTTTTCCCCACTCTTTCTGCCTCAAATGGTCTGGCCTTGCTTCTGCCAAAAGTACTAGCTAGCTAGTCTAAGCTATAATATAGCCCGCGTTAATTCTCCTAACGGTTTTTCTGTGTCTAGCTGTACGTGTGCTCTTCGTGGCTTTGGTTAGTCTGTGTTCTAGATGCAATCTCCTCTAAAATGCCATTAATTTACTGTTACGGCTACCTTAGTACCTGCAATCCTTTATTTGTGCATAGTATATACATTAGCACCATGATTCGAACGCGTAGAGTACGGACTATGGAGCCGTCGTACCTTCGCGGGCTTATTTGACTAGCATTAGCTCAATTTGACGGTGAAACTAGCGAATACCTTATTTCTATTTTGTGACTACACATTACAGTGTTTTTTTAAATAACTATATTATTATTATAGCTCCACGAAGTTAGCAATTGCGCAGATGCAAGCTTCTTTCCTCAGGAAAAGCATTAAAGAAGCAGCTAGCTAAGTTGACCTTGGTGCTGCCGAGAAGTAGCGCACAGAACCTAGACGAGGCAAAGATGCGGTTAGCCTGCTGCTACGATGAACTGTCGTCTAAACTGTCAAAAACGCAGCTACCCGGGCGCTGCCACAGCCCATCGGCCCATCCAATCGAGGTCCGTAGGTGGCCGGCAGGCCTCGATGGATGCGGCTACGTACTCGTAGTACGGTTCTGGCGAAACGTGAAAAATAGTACTACCAGTAGCAACGCGGCAGAGGCCTTTGAAATTGGTATGGTAAATTTGGAAGTATGATATCACTTCGTAATCATTGCGTCATTGTAGCATTTCGTTTGTATGTGTGAAAAATTGTCCAAAAATTAATTAATTAGGTCGCCGGCAGGATCCCACGCTCCACCCCTGCGAAATCGAGTGTCTACCTCCTGCGCTCCGCTCCCTGCCCGCCAAACATTGCTCCAGTTCCCCTTCTTCCCAGCACGGCGCAGCCTCCGCCGCCGGCGCTGCACCACTGCCCGGACGTCGTCGTCGTCGCCGTCGACGAGCTCCACGCCGCCGCGACCTCGCAGATCCGCCGCCGCCGGCCCGAGCTCGAGCTCCAGGACGACGAGGTGGGCTGCTCTACCGCGCTCCGACTCCGCAGTCGTCTTCTCCGGCCTCTCCACGCTCTCCAACTCTGCAGCCCTCTGCCCCGCACCTCGATCCAGTGGCAGCGAGCCTCGCTTCAACGACGGCGGAGGCTGAATCGGCGGCTGCGAAGCTCGATTTGGTGGCTGTGAAGCTCGATTCAATGGTTGTTAAGCTCGATTTAAAGCCTGTGATGGTTGATTTGGAGGGCGGGGAAGCTCGAATCGGTGGCAAAGGAGCATGCTGGTTGTGCAAAAGAGTAGAGGCGCAAGCCGCGGGGAGGAAGAGGCGTGGGCCAAGGCGGCTCGACGTGCGTGAGCGCGCTTGCATGGTGGCATCGGCGAGCTCCAAGAGAGGGAGGGCAGTTCGTGTGCAGCAGCGACGAGCTTGAGAGGGAGATGAGAGAGAAGCAAAGAGAGTAGTAGGCGTGTGGCCATGGGCCTCATGGAAGAAGATAATGAATACTTGGATGACATTCAGCCACGCACATATCCTCGTTCCGGCGTCGCGTGTATTCTGCTTGATCGTGCTTGTTTTTCTTTTATATAGGGTATCATTTTTAATACCAATGAAAATATCGTGTGTGTATAGAATCTTTTATATAGAAACTTCATTAAATTAAAGTAAC
>OAMR01000132.1:1230697-1249956 GCA_900205405.1 Echinochloa crus-galli
TTTCAGATTTTTGGCTGCATAATAGCTAGCATGGCAGCTAAGTGACCACGATGATTCCTGCAGGCTTGCAGCAAATATTTTTGAATACTATTACTTACGATCATTCTTTTTTGTCCTGTAGAGTCCTTCAGTTAGACATTTCAGCAGATTCTGAGGCCTCCCCTAGGAGAAATGTACCTGGAAGTGTCAGTAGCCCTCTCATGAATGGTGAAAAGGGTGTATTTCGGAATCAGAATCCAGGGTTTACTGCACTTGCAAGTCCTGTAAGGAGAGAAATTGGAAACAGGTATGTCTGCGACCCTTGATTTTGTTCCTTTTTTTGCCATAAAATTTCATTGTTTACATCACCATGGATGGTTAAAAATGAAAAAAGAATCACAACAACCCCATAAGCACTGAAAATGTCCCTATGGCCACTATGCTGCAAGTTGACACAATATGCTTTGTTTCTGGGTAATAATAATGTATTATGTTCGCCAGATCTATGACAAGATCCTTCTGTGTTGATGACAATGACTTGGAGGACGGTAAGGCATCAAAAGAAAGAGATAGTTCTTTACAGTTAGTCAAGCCCCCGAAGATACAGAATCAGGCTCTTCTATCTGGTCTGGCTTACTGCATATCATCATGCAGCATGATTTTAGTTAACAAATTTGTTCTGTCTGGATACGGTTTCAATGCTCCAATATTTTTGATGCTATACCAGGTAAGATATACTGCTATTGCTGACTGTTGACTCACCAGTTTTCATTCAACATGGTTGTGTTCCTTAAGGCATCTTCTCCATGATCTGTTTCTGCAGAACATTGTATCAGTGACTATAGTTTCCACACTATCCTTGTCTGGCACTGTTCCAACTGAACCACTGACATGGAATCTAATCAAAGTTTGGTTGCCTGTGAATGTCATATTTGTTGGAATGCTTATCACAAGCATGTTTAGGTATGTACCAGATCTTCAATATGAGTTTTGTCCGAGTACTGTTTGATGTCCTGTTTTTTAGGTTTGTACACCAATTTTGTTAATGGGAGACATGAAATTGTCTCTTGAATTTAAGCAGGCATTTATTTTCTGTGTACCTCAATTTATCTTCTTCAATATAATGAATATGAATGCATCCCGTGTTTTCTTGCCTTCCATTCTGAGAAGTACAGACCACATAAGTGGCAATGGTGGTTGTGGGAATCAGAACTGAAGTTCGATATATTAGTTGTTATTAGCTAGTAGAAGAAGACCGGAATTCAACAGTACACCAACAAGACGCAGAAGTGGCACTTTTTATCGCGGGAATGGAAGAACAGATCAGAGAAGATGAAAGCAAGGGGAGAAAGCAGGGTCAAAATAAGTGACATGCGGGCAAAACCCGGAGGGAACTGAGAATCGATCGCGCACGGGCCCCTGAATCGCCCATGTAACTGACATGCGGGCCAGTAACCGCTGGGTGCAGGGTGGCGCCGCTGTGGTGGTGGTCGTGATCGGAGTCGGAGTCGAAGGTGTCGGCGTCGATCTTGTGGATGCTGAAGCCGTTGTCCCAGTCATCAAGGACGAGGTAGAGGTACGTGCTTGCGGCGGCGCGGCGACTGGCTCTTGTCGCCGGCGGTATCATCATCCTGACGCCGGCGCTTGCTAGACATCTCAACGGTGGCGCCGGATCCAAACAACTAACTCTCTGGATATTTTAGAAAGAGCGTTCAAGTATCAATCTGCCGATGCACAGGTTTTATTAGTTACGTAGTTATATATAAGCAGACTAGGTGAGCCTAATCCGATCCGACGAAGATTGATCTCCGAGTCCGACTCTCAATGAATCTCCGAAACATAGTATGTGAAGCAGCCGCATATTTTGTCTTCACACTAACCAACACCAAATCGCCCACCGATTAGACTCATGTCACATGTTCCCCTCTCGCATGGGTACACGTCTACACAATCGAGTAAGTACAAGTACACACAACAAATGCTGCCACAGAACCAAAACATCCAGAGACGATCTTTTGTCGTCTCCAGCAACCAGGCTAAATCGCAGAGCAGTGGGACTCAGGCCACACGTTTCCTTCAGAGACGAAGCACCAGGTCACTCAACTTGAACTTGAAGATGTCATTTCTTCGGCAAACCATTTTTAAGATATACCCATGTACCGTTCACAATCGAGTAAGTACATAAATACACACAACAAATGCTGCCACAAAACCACAACATTCAGAAACGATCTTGAGAAGACGTTAACGATGTCGTATTAACCAGTACCAACATAAAAAAGCAAAAGTTTTGAGTTCGCATAGCGTGCCATTACACAACAGCCAACGAGCACCTCAAACGTCACCACCTTGTCTTTACTCTATACATACACGTCCATACCGTCAGGTTCAGACATCTCCCAAACTGCTAAAACTCTATTGCAGCTAAACCATCTGACTAAACCACTCCATCCATTTTAACAACTTACTAGCATCTCGCAAAACTTGGTTACGCTCTCCACTATACAGTATCAGCAAACCACCATGTGTGTCCTCACAAACTAAAAGACCGAGGCAACAACTTCATGCCCTGTGCGCTCCTAGTTAATCAGCCTGTATAACATGAGACAGAGAAAGCATTAGACCTACTGCATCACTGTCCAAACACAAACGCAAACACAAACAAGGTCACAGGGGAACCTCTGACCTGCCTCAGAAATCACAGGGGAACCTCTGACCTGCCTCAGAAATCGTAGTCTTTAAGATCCTTCTTGGAGTCAGCCAATTCCATCTCCACCATGCACTCCTCCTGGCTGAGAGGCGGGAGCCCATTCTTGTGGCGTGTGTAATTGTGCTTGTGCCACGCACCCTTGCAGTGTTCTCTGTATAGTTTGTCCTCCACGAGTACGTCACACTCCTTGCATCTTCTTTGCTGCTTGCCTTGCGCATTGCCCTGGCTTTCAGTAGAAATGCTCTGCTTCTGCATTGTCTCACTTATCTGAGCAACATCATCGGGCTCCTTTGCAGGCGCTGCTTGTGGCACTTCAACATTGTCATGCTGCTCCACAGATGGGCCACCCTCTGCATGCGCTGAGACGGATAGCACTTCCACTCTCCCTTGCACATCCTTCAACCGCTCCTCACATGAGTGCAAAATAGATGGCTCAATCTCACAGATCTGTAAAACATTAGCACATGTACATTAGGCAGATGCAATAAAAATAATGCTCAGAGTGAGAAGAGGTAGTTTGGCTTCAGCAGATGGTAGCATGAGCACCACAAAAAAGGAAACAAAATTAAATCAGCGCTAGAAAAAAGGCTATGTACACTATAATATCTAGTTCATCATACAAAACAGTATATTACAGCTACAAGAGGCTGCTGCCCAGCCAACTTTGGAGACACTGGGCAGAATGGTGGGGCCTAGACGTAATGTCCACCTGCTCTTCCTAATTGGCAATCAGGTCAGTATGCACCTCCACAGCAGATCCGGAGCCTTGTAATTTTTGAAACATTATCATATGGACCAACCAAGCTTCTAAGTTATGTGTTACAGCTAGATGGTATCTGAAACCTTTTACCAGTTCTATGACATTGGTGATAAGGATCAGGACATAAAAACCATGTGGTCCAATATTTACTTTTGAAAAGGCTCGAGCTAACATGGAACACTGGTGTCAATTCCATACCATGTCACAATCATGTGACACAAGAATAGCTAGAAAAGGAAAACAAGATCATTAGACTTACAAGAGAAGGCTGAGTGCCAGATTCATCCTTTGAAATGACAGTAGCATTCCATTCAGCAACCTTCTCCATAAGGCCTGCAAAATTGGGCTTTGGTGCAGTGAACCTCACCCTCAGTGGTGCACGCTTTATGGGGAAGTGCTCTATGAGCTTCTTGATAACCTTTAGGGCCTGCGAGATCAAAGAGAACACAGATGAAAAATAGTTTAAGTGTCAAGTATCTATCATAGTATCCTGAATGCAGGTAAAGCCAATAATCACTCATTGAAATATAGTAATTCAAATTCAAGATGCACTTTATATGCAATTAGTGCCTATGCAAACCATTGCTATGCCATCTTTTGTTAGGCTATATGGGATGGTGAATTCAGTGTCGTCAAAACGAGTAACTCAATTGGTCGCCCAGCCCATTAGCGATATTGTAGCCATACCAATTAAATCCAAAACAGCGACTCACCTTCTTTTTTTTTTGCATCCACCAAATTGACAGGCCTAAACAGGAAAATTTCCATTCTGCTACACAAGCCGTTACTACCGATATTATCATAAAAAAGGCAGTATCTCAAAAAGCATGTCACTAGAAATCAGGAGATATCAAGGTGTGTTAAGTTGCAACTCCACAGAAAGAGACGGGAAATGAATTATCAACAATATTTTCTTGTTGTCTGCTAATAACTGGCCAATTGTTGAAAAATACAATGATGCACAGAAAGAGTAAAGGACTAAGGCGTTTGACACACAACTGATGGAAATGTAAAAAACAGTATCACTACCATATTTAGCAGAGCTCTAGTTTTGCAGATTACGGCGGAAGTGATACACACCAAAGTAAACAAAAATTTAAAAATGTCCAGCATATACCCAGAGGCAGCTAGCTGTTCATTTGAATTGAGGTTGAGACATGTAAATGTATGCAATAACCATCTTCGTCTAAAATATAAAGGCAAATGTTACAGGATAAGGTATCCGGTATGCAATTAATAGGCATGTAAAACAGCATCGCTACCATCTTTATATAGAGCTCTAGTTCTGCAGGTTACGGGCAGAAATGATACATAACAAAGTAGATAAAATTTAAAGGTGTTGTGCATATGCCCAGCGGCTGCTAGTTGTTCATTTGGACTGGGATTCATAAATGTAATATGTGCAATGACCATCTTTGAATTATAGGTGTAGTCTACAGAATCATGGTAAGGTGCAAGAGGGTCTGAAATTGGGAAATGATACGCTGATTGTACAAGAACAAGGAGGCCATACATTCCTTTTGCCATGACACCAATTGTAGACCAGAGGCAGCTAGTTCTACATTTGAACAGGTTCAATTCAGACATGTAAATGCGTGCAACAAAATTTCAGTTTTAGTCTACATATGATGCTGAGGTGCATGAGGTTCTGAAATCGGCAGGTGATATGCTGATTGTACAAGAACCAGGAGCTCATCTATCCCCTGTATGCCGTGCCACAAATTGAAGTCCTAAAAAATGTGCTACAGGCTATTGATGATGAATACAAGCTGTAGCACAAACAAACCGAAACAGCCACCACATTCTAATCAGATATTCTATTTCTACTCCAATAGTGGTAAGCATCCCTCAAGAAGGTAGACATCATCTAGTGCAACAGCCAAAAAACTGGGAAACTATTGAAAAATACAATGACAGGAGTAAAAGACTAAGGTATTCAATACACAACTAATGGGCCTGTAAAACAGTGTCACTACCACATTTTTAACAGACCTCTAGTTCTGAAGACTAATGCCAGAAATGATACATAAAAGTATCCTGCATATGCCTGGAGGCAACTAGCTGTTCATTTGAAATTGAGGCCCAGACATGTAAATGTGCGCAACAGCCATCTTCATCTATAGATGATGGTGAGTGGCATGGGGTTCTGAAATTGGAAAATGATATGCTGACTGTACAGGAACAAGGAGGTCATCTATTCATTCTATGCCAATGACACCGATTATAGGCCTAAAAAATGTGCTACAGCCTACACATGATGAATACGAATCGTAGCTCCAATAGTGGTAAGCATCCCTGAAGAAGGTAGGCATCATCATGTAGCTACCTGTTCCTTGGAGGTGAGGTTTGGGTCGACGGCGAAGTGTATCTCGTGCATAAGGCGCTCGATCATGGTGATGGTGTAGGGGCGGCGGGTCTCCGGGTTGATGGTCTTCTCCATGACGATGGTGGCGATGTCGCGGAACTGGCTGGAGAGCTGCGCCTCCCTCTCCTTGCCGGAGACCTGGAGCTCCCCTTTCTCCAGAATCTGAAGCAAACCGCAGATCGATCAGTTCAGTTGGGGCCGAGCAGCGTCACAGTGACAGCAACCATCTATTTGCAGGGAATTGATCGGACGGATAGTGGATAGGTGGGGGTACCAACCTCGATGCATATTTTGGTCTGGTCGTCGGTGCCGAACGCCTTGGTGAGTTCCTTGGACTTTGCGAGGACGCCCTTGGAGACGTTGGAGTAGACGGTGTGGGACTGGAGCACCTCGTCGATGTCCTTCTCGACGCGGGAGCGCCAGGAGAGCACCTTGTTGGGGAAGCAGGCGATCTCGAAGCGCTGGCCGTGCTTGCGCAGCCGCACCACCGCCACGTTGGTGAGGCGCTTCTGCCCCACCGGCTGCACCAGCGTGCGCGACATCTCCGGCGGCGATGCCCCGGGGGAGGGAGGGAGGGAAGGTGGGAAACCCTAGCCCTAGGCTTGGAACCGAGCGCGGCGGCGATGGACGGGAGGGAGGAGGCACAGAGAGTGAGGTGAGGAGGAAGAGGAGAAATTGGGGACGGACGGACGGTTGGATCGCCTTTCTCGACTCCTGGTGGCTGTTTTGCGCCAAGGCGCTCGGGTCTCTTTGCAATTACCGATCCTTCCCCTGACTCGTCAAACTCTCTCATTTTGTCCCTGAAAAAAGTGCATTTTCCACGTGGTAGCCCTTTTGGTTTGACGCTGCCAAGTCCCCCAAGCTTGTGGCGATGACACTTGGATTGCGTTTGTATTATGAGATAAATAAATGTTTGAGATTCTCAGATGATGATTGTTGTTTTCAATTCCATCTAAAGGCACGCAATGTTTTATCTTAAAATCACTTGAAACAATTCTCATTTTGAACGCTAACATCCCTGTCAAACGTGTTCACAACATCCCTGCTTTTCTATTGGAATCTTGAACCTTACAAAATGAGCCCTTAGTATCTATTTTGACGAATTTTGGCCAAACATATAATCAAGTGAATAAATTTAGTTTGTTTTTCCTGTTTGGTTATTTTTTATTTTGAACCAGCACATCTAACTTATGGAATTTGGTTCCAATGCTCCTTTTTTCCTACCAAAAAAAAGATAAATGCATGGGAATTCCTATGTGGGGGGAAACAATCCACCTTAGGGCTTGTTCGGTTAGTCCGGATTGCACCGGGATTAGTTGCAGCTTATGAAAAGCTAGTATAAATTGAGTAAGCAATCCGGTTAGGAATTGTTCCAGGCCACCAATCCGTGGAAACCGAACAGGCCCTTAAGGTCTGTTCGGTTAGTTAGGATTGAAACTAGGAACCATTCCACCTTATCAACACTATACAAATTAGTGAACCATTACAACCGGGAACCGATCCAGTTGCTCATTTCAGAGTAACTGAACGAGCCCTTATTCAGATAGATGATTGGGTTATGAAATATGAGGATGGAATTGGCTTGGGTAAGAAAGAGAGAGTGGATAGCTGGCGGTGGTGTAGTGACTGGTGAGCGGGTCGAGGGAGGGAGGGCGACATCAACTAAAAACTAATGTAAAAGATGAGCTGACCTATGTATGGTACTCCACTTGCTCTAATAGACTTGTATGGCATCCATTAATACTCGAACGTAATGTAGCAGTACTCAATTGAAAAAGAAGTATAACTCATTAATTATCTGATGATGAAAGTCTAAAGAAAGAGAGTACAGCAATATCACGGCCTTCGTCATCCAGCTACTGGGCCGGGTCACTGAAATGATCACTTGTATGTATTTCTCGGTGGAAATATACGTACATTCCTTCCCCCAAAACGTACTTGCTGTTTAAAACCAGTTGTTATTAGCTAGTAGAAGAAGACCGGAATTCAACAGTACACCAACAAGACGCAGAAGTGGCACTTTTTATCGCGGGAATGGAAGAACAGATCAGAGAAGATGAAAGCAAGGGGAGAAAGCAGGGTCAAAATAAGTGACATGCGGGCAAAACCCGGAGGGAACTGAGAATCGATCGCGCACGGGCCCCTGAATCGCCCATGTAACTGACATGCGGGCCAGTAACCTCTACCGGTCCCACAACTCAGCGACACACTGACCGCTGCTCTTTCGTGCCCCAGATCGACGAAGCCCCCGGGGTGGGCCAGCGAGTTGAGCCGAGCTGGAGACGGGGCCCACACACCAGTCAGACTAACGGGCTCCTCCGGATAGTACTAGTAGGAAGCGGCCCCGTTAGTTCCGTTCCGAGTCGTCGCCTGCCCATTCATTCATTCATTCCCGACGCGGCATTTCCTCGAGCACCTCGCCGGCGCGGCCGTCCTCCGCCGCCCACGCGCCACCGGGGCGCCTCCGCTCCGGCTCCATGGGCCCCAGGTCAGCACCCGATCGACCTCCTTCAATTCCACCCTCTCTCCACCCTTCCCCGCCAGCTCCCGCCGCGAGCTCCAGCTCCAGCTCTCGCTGGCTCCGCCCCGTGCCTCGGAGCTCCCGTGGCCCCCTCGGTTCGGTGCTCCCGATCAGGAAACCTGTTTGGTCTCGGGCGGCTGCCGGTTCCTTTCGAGTAGGGGAAGCTGGATGGATGGACGGAGACAGACTTTGTTTCCCTTTTCGTTCGCCGTTGCTTGGGCGATTAATCGTGTGTTGAACTGTTAATCCTGTGCTTCCGTGCGTACGTTTCAGCGGAATATAAGCTGCGGGTTGAGTTTAGTTTCGCGTGATCTCGGATTTATCCCAGGTGCAAGCAACTTAGCTTTTAGCTCCCCACAACAAACGATAATTAATCAGGTCTGACCAATCGGCTCTTGCAAGTAGCACTTTCTGTTGCTTGGTATTGTACTTCTCAAGCTTAGTATAGTCCTGTACCTGATGTTAGTAACAGGAAACTAACTTTAGGACGCTTGAGGTTACTACTAACTGTTTTGGTCTCTGCTTACTACTAAAACATTGCATTTTGAGGCTGGTGAGTACAGTTTTAATAAGGGTAATAATTGAGTACTTTCTATATCCGGTAAATTAGTGGATGAAAAATCAGTGACCAGTAAACAACAGGTCATGTTCATACCTGTTTCGGTTTCAGCGATAAATAGCCTAACCTGTCCCATATTCGGGAAACGGGTACCCATCTATACCTTTTGTGTAACCCAGCTTTGGAACAAGTTCATAACTCAAAACTCAAACATGTAGATAATTTCTGGGCTTATAGTCAGCCGTTTCAATCTCTTGCTTGACCCTCAGGTTCAAATTTGAATTTCAGATTTTTGGCTGCATAATAGCTAGCATGGCAGCTAAGTGACCACGATGATTCCTGCAGGCTTGCAGCAAATATTTTTGAATACTATTACTTACGATCATTCTTTTTTGTCCTGTAGAGTCCTTCAGTTAGATATTTCAGGAGATTCTGAGGCCTCCCCTAGGAGAAATGTACCTGGAAGTGTCAGTAGCCCTCTCATGAATGGTGAAAAGGGTGTATTTCGGAATCAGAATCCAGGGTTTACTGCACTTGCAAGTCCTGTAAGGAGAGAAATTGGAAACAGGTATGTCTGCGACCCTTGATTTTGTTCCTTTTTTTGCCATAAAATTTCATTGTTTACATCACCATGGATAGTTAAAAATGAAAAAAGAATCACAACAACCCCATAAACACTGAAAATGTCCCTATGGCCACTATGCTGCAAGTTGACACAATATGCTTTGTTTCTGGGTAATAATAATGTATTATGTTCTCCAGATCTATGACAAGATCCTTCTGCGTTGATGACAATGACCTGGAAGATGGTAAGGCATCAAAAGAAAGAGAGAGTTCTTTACAGTTACTCAAGCCCCCGAAGATACAGAATCAGGCTCTTCTATCTGGTCTGGCTTACTGCATATCATCATGCAGCATGATTTTAGTTAACAAATTTGTTCTGTCTGGATACGGTTTCAATGCTCCAATATTTTTGATGCTATACCAGGTAAGATATACTGCTATTGCTGACTGTTGACTCTCCAGTTTTCATTCAACATGGTTGTGTTCCTTAAGGCATCTTCTCCATGATCTGTTTCTGCAGAACATTGTATCAGTGACTATAGTTTCCACACTATCCTTGTCTGGCACTGTTCCAACTGAACCACTGACATGGAATCTAATCAAAGTTTGGTTGCCTGTGAATGTCATATTTGTTGGAATGCTTATCACAAGCATGTTTAGGTATGTACCAGATCTTCAATATGAGTTTTGTCCGAGTACTGTTTGATGTCCTGTTTTTTAGGTTTGTACACCAATTTTGTTAATGGGAGACATGAAATTGTCTCTTGAATTTAAGCAGGCATTTATTTTCTGTGTACCTCAATTTATCTTCTTCAATATAATGAATATGAATGCATCCCGTGTTTTCTTGCCTTCCATTCTGAGAAGTACAGACCACATAAGTGGCAATGGTGGTTGTGGGAATCAGAACTGAAGTTCGATATATTCTGGCTTAAAAAGATTAGAATATCTCTTTTTCAAAAAAATATCAAAGAGGAATTGCATTTGTGCTGACACTTACAATTTCATGATTTATTAATCTGCTCTGTTCATGGCCATTTGGTACCTTGTACAATGGTTCTATATTGGCTGTGAATAATTCTCACTCAACCTTGTAGCAAGGGTGCAGATTTAAAATAGAAGCCTTCTATAAACTTATGTACTTCATTTTTTAATATTCTCTCTCTTTTTCAGTTTGAAGTACATTAATGTTGCGATGTTGACTATATTGAAGAATGTCGCCAATGTGCTTACTGCTTCTGGGGAAACTTATTTTTTCAAGAAGCAGCATGGTCTTCAAGTTTGGATTGCTCTTATGTTGATGGTATGTCATATTCAAATTTAGAAAAGCTTGAGTTGTTGCTTGAGGGGTTGATTTCCTTCATAAGCAAATTTTCCCCAAATAACTTCTGTACATGCTACTAGCTGATTGCCTGATTCATCTGTTCGCAGCCAAATTTCTAATCATACGTATCTGTGGAATTTCCCTTGACTTAATTAGTATGAACCTTCAGTACCCGAGTCATTGCTATGTTTGTGCAGATAATCTCTGCGGTTGCGGGAGGAATAACAGATCTGTCATTTCATGCTGTCGGATATACCTGGCAGACCTTAAACTGTTTTCTGACGGCATCATATTCGGTATTGCTTTCCTTAATGCAAATGAAAACCCCATTAGTACATGCAGTTAACCTATAAATTTTCAGTCCAACCAAATAAGTTCACTTATTATTCCCAGTCCCAAAGATTGGCACTTCAGTTTCCAAGACTTCAACTTTTGTTTCAACTAATTAGATTTTCCTTTCAGCTTACGTTGCGGCATGTAATGGACAGCGCTAAGCAAGCCACCAAGTCTGGGAATCTGAATGAGCTTTCAATGGTGCTGCTGAATAACATCCTTTCGCTGCCATTGGGAATTATCCTTGTTCTTGGTTTTAATGAAGTGGAGTACCTTTTGGAGACGTAAGCTATTGATTCAAACATCACTAATTTCTTATTTTTCTGTCATAAACCTATGTGATTACTTGCAAACTGCTAAGATCTCCATTATGTAGCAATACACAACCTACTAACATTGTCATGTTAATCCCCTTCCTGGCCTTGCAAATCATTTTTAGGCATGTAAACTTGAAATGAATCTGGAAGGACCTGTAGTGTCATCACTTCTGAAAACTTGACAGGAATGCATATCTGAAAATAAGAAATGAGAAGTGATGTATTAGGACCAGTAAATGATGTATCTTCTACTGCTGAACCATTACTCCATTAGTTAGGCTACGTTGAAATATTTACACATGTACTCTTTTATCTTGTGGGTTATATATTTGTGAACTGAATCTGCAGATCTCTCCTGAGGATGCCTGAGTTTTGGCTGGTCATCACGGCAAGTGGAGTTTTGGGGCTTGGAATCAGCTTTACTTCAATGTGGTTTCTTCATCAGACAAGTGCGACTACATACAGGTACCAAGTGCATTAGAATTTTGAAATATAAATGTGAACACGGATTCTGTATAAACTTTTCCAGCTTTGCTAACCGCCAATCAATAAAGGGGCAGTACCGGAATTCGCTAAAGTTGATTTTCTGTTTGTCTTTTATATCATCATATGTTTTCTGATGCCAATATTGCTTCTGATACAGCCTTGTGGGCTCCCTAAATAAGATCCCTCTCTCTGTCGCTGGAATCGTTCTTTTCAATGTTCGAACGAGCATGCAGAATTCCTTGAGCATTCTGTTTGGTATGTTATAGTTGCCTAAAGGTATCGTTATCATTTCTTTAATGGATCATATATCACTAATAACACTTTGCCATGCAGGCCTATTAGCAGGAGTGTTTTTTGCGAGGGCCAAATTGCGAGATAACTCGCCGACGTAATTCTCGGTAAATTTGTAGTCTGTAGAAGGCAAGATATCAGTGATCATCGACAAGAATGCTCCTTCAAATTACCTCTCCGGGAAATTTGTGCAGATGAAATGGTTGTTTCCCACCTGACTAGGCAAAGGGGCAACATGCTAACTAGGTGGTTGGCCTGGGGATCTCCGGTTCCCTTCTTTTTGTCCAAGCTGACCTGGACCCCAGGTGTTGCTCCTGTGGTGGTATACGTCTTCTTTCTTGCTGTAAGATACAAAGATGATGCAACTGAAATCCCAGGCAGTTTGGGATAAAATGCTAGTTGAGTCAATGTACTGTAGTTTGTAAATCACGGTGGGCGGATGGATCGAAGGGGGTGTACATTTTCAAGTGCAGTAAAGTTGTTTGTTGTTTTTGGTTGTCGATGATATTGATATCCACTTGAGCATAGCCAGTTTCCGCTCTTCTGAAGTAGTAATGCCCAAGTTCCAAGTCTTGTGTAGGGCGTCTCAGAATTTAGATGCAGTCCAAAAAGATTATTATACATAAAAAATTGCTAGGGGAAGATGCCTCTTCCAGTTTGCCAAAACAGAAGACTCTCCGACAAAAATGAAACGAAGGCAGGCTGTAAAAGAACAGTGAATATGAACATGTTCAAAAACTATTCCAGCAAGTAAACATTTGTAAAGCATTATCAGCATAGGAGTAAACATTTGAAAAGATTTTGCTGAGCGTAGTCAGGAAGTGGGGAGCAAATCAGATAACTATGCGCTTCAAACAAAAAAAAACAGATAGCTATGCGCCTGAGAGTCCAAAACCAAAAATAATCAGATAGCTATGCGCTTGAGAGTCCAAAACCAAAAAAAAAGACAATCAGAAAAAAAATGACAATCAGAAAAAAAATGACCTGAATTGCGGTGAGCGTGGATCGAACACGCGACCTTCAGATCTTCAGTCTGACGCTCTCCCAACTGAGCTATCCCCGCTTCCATGTTTCATACACCAAATGGCCCTTACATAACCAATGTGACATTACAAGGCTACTCCTTCCAACCTTCTGTTATCTTTGGCAGATGATAACCTTCGTCATAGAGTTGCGCAGTACTGTCTGAGCACATGCACAAATTATACCACTAGCAGCTAGGTTACATGAGATACTAAATCACATGTAGTAAAAGGATTGATAAGGAAGTTTTTCTTTTTCTGCATTAACTGTTCATCCCTTTTTCAGCACACAGATATGATGTATGTAAACCCCCTTGTAAAATGGAAGACTAAAGTTATAAGGTTGAATTTGACTATATTATCTCAAAACCCTATGTTCTAACGTCCTATCCTCTCTGGAACACCGATATGAACACCCTCCGTTTCAAGTATTCCTGCCTGTATCAGTCACTCAGAAACTTCTGACTTCTGTAATCTGTACAATTCCTCAGGAAACTCCACACCATGATGAAGTTCCATTGTTCCTGAACTCTTCACAGGGTGCAGGGAAAACTCCATGCGCCTCTCCATAAACGGACTCACAGTGCCATCTACCCTGCCGCCTTATGCCTCTTAAGCTAACATTTCGGAAGCAGATCCCTTCATAAACTGCGCCAGCCACTGCCTCCAGCATCGGTGCACGCTGCAGGTCTACACCCACAATGTCACTGATTAGCACATTACTGATCCTTGGAAGTGCAGTTCGGTCATAGTTGTCATCTGAATGGTCATCTGCACCTCGACTAAACCTTATTGGTACCTTGACCTTCTCCATCGTCACATTCGCTATGGTGATGTTGGTTATGTACCCTCCCCGCCCGACATCGGTCTTGAGCCTCACAGCTTGCGCAGAATTCCATACATGAAGATCACGGACAAGTACATTGGATATGCCACCTGACATCTCGCTTCCGAATCCTACCCCTGAGCATGTTGGTGTTGTGCCTGAAACCCTCTGGATGACAATGTTTGTACTCGGTTTGCCAACAGAGATCCCGTACTGATCCCAGCCACTTTTGACAGCGACTAGATCGTCTCCGCTTTCAATATAGCAGTCTTCAATACAAACTTCTGAGCTCGAATCTGTTATTGTTCATCAAGAGATATTGGTAAGGTCATCAGTACTGACATAAGGTCATCAAGTGTAGAAAACAATGATGATACAGCTGCATTTAACTTGATCAATTATTACAAGGAAGAAGATAGTAGGAAAAGGTGATGAAAAATAACAGCACAAACCTGGATCAATTCCATCAGTGTTTGGAGCGTTCAGGGGAGCCAGTATGGTCATATCCTTTATCACCACATTGCTGATAAATAAACAGAAAAAAAATCATATTCAGTTCTTGTTTTTTAATAGAACCAAAATGAAGAAGCATTTCCGGTTTGCAAATGGAGCAAGAATGTACTGCCACCATGTTAAACTGACCTACAGTAGACTGGATGCACTGTCCAGAATGGGGAGTTGCGTAGTGTGATATTGGAGATTAGGATGTTCGTTGAGTTCACAAGCTCAACGAGATGGCCCCTTGTGTGATTTAAAGTTCGGTTCCACCAGAGCTCCCACCACATCTCTCCTTGGCCATCTATGGTCCCATTGTTACCTGATTTTTTTAAAGGGCATTTCAAGTTATACATCAACTAATCTTTGTCATGCAAATTTTGAGTTGTTAATCATTCTCGAACTAAAGTAGACATAGTGAAGAAGCCACCGTACCAGTGATAACAACATCATTTAATCCATCTCCATGAATGAGGCTGATATGGCGTGGTCCTAATCGTTCCCTTCCACGTCCATAAGATGGCAAGGGGGCAATGAGAGGCCACTCTTCTGGATCCTGCACATCACAGCAGTCCCACATGCTAGTTAATACTATGCAGCTTTATAATCAGCATACACAACTATAAAGTGCTGGGCATCCGTCTATTTAAATGTGAACACAAATATTCTTATCTAGAATCCAGAGCATGGTCCCCCTTAAAGACTGTTTCCCCATACTATCATGTTGGTATCATAGTACCATCATGTTGGTATTATAATGACTTTATGCGTCTACAGCATTTGCACAAATTATGCAACTGTGTCTCTATTTGTGGATGCTGTTTTCCTTGGTTCGCACAAATGCAATTACAAACTGGGCATAGATCGGCGCGCGCATTATTTTGGACTTGGCATTATTAGCTGTAAAGGTGGCGGGCATGGATGTTTAGGTTTGCAATTATCAGTTTGTTCCAACTAAAGCTCAGCAGTTCCCTGCAAGGTCTTCACAATTCCACACCAGCTTTTCTTTTCTAAAAAGCGGGTGTAGCAGGAGAACTGCTACGTGCTCAATTATAGTTTCTTTGCAACTAATTCCTACTGAACCACCTGCACAGATTAATTTGCCCCCAATCCTGAATAGTCAGCACGTACAGAAATTATTCTGCCTAGTCCGTACAGATTGTCACACTGTCATGGCTATCAGATGGACCAAAAAATGGGGATTGGTTCCTGCACAAAGCTCCAAAGTAGAGATTTTTGTGTGACTACCCTTTTATGGGCTTGAGCACAAACAGATAAGACGGGAGTGGAAGCAATGTAAAGTACAAGAGGCATCGGGGGGGGGGCCAGTGGGGGTCCAAGCCGAAGCAGCAGTAGGGACAAAGCAAAGGCACAGTGGCTTAGAATAACACACCTGAGAAAGAGTCAGAGCGGCCCAAGCCGTCCAAGCATGTGACTCCAACACATCACCTCCCTTGTATCTCCTTGTTTATTAATCCCACGGACCACGGCATGTGACAACACAGGCGCCGAATCCAGCTAATTTGACTTGAGACGCGCAACCCAACCCAACGAGATTATCAACCGGAAATTCCAATGCACTAATACAACGAGAACATGTGCAGGTTTTATTAGAGCAATTTCATTCTGAACCGATCCCTAGCAATTGAACAATGCTACATATTTGGACGGTGGTATGCTTGAGCTGAAATGCAGAGATTTGGAACCACTTGTGCAGTGCAGTCAAAGCAATTTTCTTGTCGTTGTAAGAACAGGAAACGAATACAGACAGGTGATCGAAGGGGAGAAAAACCAGGAGGGAGGGATGGATGGACCTGGGAGCCGAGGATGAGCGCGCCGTGGTGCAGGAAGAGGGTGAATCGGCTGGTGAGGTTGAAGCTGCCCGTGAGCCAGCGCCCCGGCGGCACCTCCAGCCTGGCTCCCCGTCCCGCCGCCCTGTCCTCCAGCTCCGCCACCGCGCGCCGGAACGCCGCCGTGTTGGAGGTGACCCCGTCGCCCACGGCGCCGAACTCCTCCACGGACGCCGACACCGCGCGCGCCGACGGCCCCGCGCCGGCGTAGAACCCGGCGCAGCTGCTGCTGCTGGGCTCGCCGCGGGCAGCGGCGGGAGGAGGGGCGATCAGGAGCGCGGCGAGCGGCGCGGCGGCGGGGAGGCGCGTGAGGGCGAGGTAGGAGGCGGCGAGGAGGGCGAGGAAGAGGAGGAGGGGCCCCGGGCGCGGCGACGGGTCGTGGGCGGCCATGGCCGTGGCGACGGACAAGAGAAGCCGAATGGAAGGAAGTGCGCCACCGCCACGCGTATAGTAATGGCTTTGCTTTTTTGGAGCCAAAAAAAAGGTCAGCCCAACACCACCGGACACGGACAAAAGAGAGAGAGAGAGAAAAAAAAAGGAGACACGACACGACCGAACAAATGCCTTTTTCTTTCGCCAAGCAAGATTGCCAAAGCCCAGCCTGGGATTGGCCCAAAATACAAAAAAGGCTCGGTTAGTGCTCCATGGGCTTCGGCAGCGGGTTCTCAGCCCAGAATATAAAGTCTAGTCATGATGATCCATTTTATTGTCAACGGGTATTATCTTCTACCATTAAAAGAAGCAGATTGTGCTTAAAAAAAATTAAAAGAAGCAGATGGATTAATGGGACCTTATTATGGTACTCCCTCCGGTTCCATATTAGAAGTCGTTTAGCACAGCGATACGGTCACCAAAGCACAACTTTGACTTCACTTTTTATAAAAAATATTTCTTGAAAAGTTATATATGTATATTTTTATGAAAGTAATTTTCAAGACCAATCTATTTATATAATTTTCACATTTCCAAACTCAACGATTTAAATATTATTCATGATTTATATTCCTAATGTTTGACTCAAACCTTATCCAAAACGACTTCTAATATAGAACCGGAGGGAGTACATCAAACCTGGGGTTTGATCCAAGGTAGCCAGGGGTATAATCACTTTCACCAACCACTCAAAACTATTGTATGGTTCTACCATGTGGTTATGCTAATTTTCATATCTTTACTCTAAACATCTCTAAAAAAATATTTATATGCAAACAACTTTCGGTCTGTGTTGGCGGTCGTTACAACCCAAATCCGACCACCAATACTCGGGAATAAATAAGGTTTTATGCAACATTCCATGTACTTAGGTTTTATTTCTAATAAAGTTCCACGAGTTTTGGTGAGTGTCACTTGTGCAGGTACAATTACGACAAATACGTGCTATAGGGGCCGGAAATGGCCGAATCGGCCGAACGACTCCGTTCGGCCGGTTACCCCCTTAGCCGAACACGACGAGAAGCATAACCGGAGGTCGTCCATGTTTCTTGGCTGGTTCTTCGATCTTGCTTGATACTGGAGGTGAATTGTCACCAAGAGTATTGACAAGGTTTCTTGCTCTTGCTAGCAGAGTAAGTAGTCGTTGCCTAGTGTAGGAGTGGTTCCTAGACTAGTCGGTGGCCTTAGTTTATTCCCGTTGCAACGGAGGTGGTAGCCGGGAGGTGGTGACAGCCCTTTCGGTCTTCGTAGCCCATCACGTTAGTTCTGGTCCGTAGGATCCCCCAGTTGGGAAATAGTGGCACCCCTTCTCATCCCTTTTTGTGTGTTCACCGGTTCCCTTGTCCCGATGCTAAGACATTAGAGTTATCCCAGATTTCCTAGTGCTGGCTCTGTAGCCGCTGTATCTCTAAGCTAGAGTGACATAGGTAGATAAAGAATCCAGGAGTCCTCTATCTCTTCTCGTTGTCCTCCCAGCGCTTTTGCTAGCAGAGTAAGTAGTCGTTGCCTAGTGTAGGAGTGGTTCCTCGACTAGTCGGTGGCCTTAGTTTATTCCCGTCGCAACGGAGGTGGTAGCCTGGAGGTGGTGACAGCCCTTTCGGTCTTCGTAGCCCATCACGTTAGTTCCGGTCCGTAGGATCCCCCAGTTGGGAAATAGTGGCACCCCTTCTCATCCCTTTCTGTGTGTCATTGGTTCCCTTGTCCCGATGCTGAGATAATAGAACTAGGAAGAGAACCATAGATGTCATTCTTCATGCTAGCTGTAACCTTTGCTAGAGATATCTCAAGGCTAGTGGAAGTGTATAGGAATCCTCTCCTGTCTCGTTGTCCTCCCGCTAGCTAGACTGCTCTTCTATCTCTATCCTGAACTTCTCCTTGTGTGTCATATGCATATCACTCTTTCTATCCTTTACCCCCGTCTTGTTAGCCGGTGCATTAATTAGTAGTTACATCCTTGTCAATAGTCAATACTCTTTATCTAATGCTTCCCTGTGGAAATAAATACGATACATAGGAATACTCCCGGGTGAAATGCTACATCGATATCCGTGCGCTTGCGGATTTATATCTATATCTTAAGAATACCAATGAACACTCCTTGCACCATTACTGGGATTCACAATCCTGATAGTGGACCGTAAGAAGTGTCAACAGTCTCCTTGGTGGAACAATGCAAATATAGCTCCAACTTCTAAGAAAGTTTGTCCTAAAGAAAGATGATCTTTTGTGCTAGATCATCACATCTACAATCTTCTACCTAGGCTAAAACACTGAAATGGTCACCTCGATCATTTTTGGATACCAACGTCGTCGATCAGGGAAGCCCTAGAGCGCAACAAACTCTCGTTCGGTCTATTAAGCATCCACCACCTTTGAAGGCGTTTGATCTATTTAGTTTTTTTTCTTTTTTTGTGGGGTGGGGGGG
>OAMR01000132.1:1268227-1289063 GCA_900205405.1 Echinochloa crus-galli
CGCGGGGCTCCTCGCGTTCATCGGCGACGTGGGCAACCTCGTCGGCCTCGTCTACCTCAGCGTCGTATGGCACCTCGCCAGCGTCGTCTCCGTGCTCGAGGACTACAAGGGCTTCGCCGCCATGCGCAAGAGCAAGGACCTCATCAGGGGGAAGCTCCCCACCGCCGCCGCCATCTTCGTCACGCTCAACCTCGTCTTCGCCGTCGTCGAGCTCGCCTTCCGCGCATGGGTCGTCAAGGCGGGGTCCTCCTCGGCGGCCGGAAGGCTCCTCGTCGGCCTCGTCGCGCTCGCCGCGCTCTGCTGCGTCGTCATGCTCGCGCTCGTCGCCCAGACACTCGTCTACCTCGTCTGCAAGAGCTACCACAACGAGAGCATCGACAAGGCCGGCATCTCCGACCACCTCGAGGTGTACCTCGGAGACTACGTCCCGCTCAAGGCATCCGATGTCCAGATGGAGCAATTCCAGGTCTGACTGCTCTATCTCCTCCTGCTGCTGCTGCAAATCCATCCATCCATCCTCTCCTGGCTGGCTGGCTGGCTAGATTGTTGCAAACGAGTCCTCTGTCCTACTTTCCTCCTCAGCTCAGCTTGCCTGTTGTAATCTGTAACTTTACACGAGAAGCATGTGATCAACATATACTAGTACTACTTGAATTAGGGAATGGAATTGGAATGGATGGTGGTATATTGGTTGGGGACAAGAAGAATAATCATGTGCTATGTATGTACCCGTAGTGGTTCACGCGTAGGACGTGCTACTTTTAAATCATGATCATGCAACTGGAGGAATAATGAACATATCTGAATTCTCAAACAGAGTTAGGTTCATTTCGATATATATACTACTGAATATACAAACTTATAATCGACAGTACATGTTTCATAGTGATCATCAGCAATTGAATTCTGGAGCTAAGGGATGTGAATTGTACTCACTACCTTACTAACCAATATATGCCCTGCTCTGAATCCCTGATGATTGGGCTACCTGCCAATCATTGCGGATGGTACGTAAGTGTAACGCTCTGCTGATATTTGTCATTTCAACATTGTCAAACTTCTTATACTGAGATCAGAACATTCATTGTGGTTGTGGTGTTCGGTGTTCCAAACAATCTTAGCTTCTATAGCATTTCCGATGTAGCAATTCCAGGTTTCATTGATTTCCTCTTCTCTGCAATCCTGTGCTGGATTTCCTCTGTACTCTTCTCACCTTTGAATCCGTAGTTTTAGTCACACACCAACATGTGATAAACATAGAACTTAGAGGATTGGAAATTTGGGATGGGTGGTTGTGGTATTAGTTTGGGAAGGAAGGGGGGATAAACATGAGACTTAATGTAGGACTTGCTGCTTTTAGTTCACACAACATGAAGAGTGAACATAAAAAGGAATTGAGGGATGCGAATGGGACTCTCTAAGCAATATGTTCTGCTCTGCTGATTGGCTTAGACGATTGTTGTGGCTAGCTAGGCCTTTACTATACTCCAGTATGTCTCTATGATATTTTACAGTTGCAGAACTGTGAAATGGGAATGTGGATGGTTGTAGTATTGGTTGGTTTGCTGTTTTTAATTCGCACAACAGCAAGAATGAACATAAAAGGCAATGATGGTAGGTGAATTTGTCAGGGTTCCGTAGTAGTGATAAAGATGAATGGATGTTCCATTACAATGAGCAATGGAAATGTGGAACTGAGGGATGGATGAGAATGCTACTTGCAACCTTTGCTACCTTAACACTGGATCAGCCACCAAGTCTGTGATATTTACCATTTCAACATTCTGCAAACCATAGCGCAGCACTTGTGCTCCTGCTACAAATCCTGTCCTGGATTGGAAGAACAACAACATCATAGCCTTCTGTCCTAGATTGGAAATCCTTTGAATTTCCATCAGCTTGGATCTGTAATTGTACACACTGACATGAACATGGTACTCGAGAATTCGGAATTTGTGGTAGGCACTCGTTGGGGTTGGGGAGAAGAATAATCGAATATGACGCATCCATTCACGCAACAGGAAGAATGAACATATGTAGAATGAAGGCAGATTGATTCCTGAGTGTTCCTCGTTATTAGTGATACAAAGATGAATGGACTGATACTGTATTTACGAACTTAGTATCAGCGAATGGATGCATCTTTTATTATGACGAGCAATGGAAATTTGGAACTGGGGGATGCGAATGGCACGTAACTCTCTGTCTATGGGATCTATCATCGTCATCGGCCTATCATTGCGAACGCTACTTCAGTGCGTGTTTCTCTAACTCTTTTAATAATGAGATCTATCATCTCAAAACATTCCGCAGCTGACGGTGCGGCTACCAATTGGATGCTGGAGTCACGAAGAAACGCGTCACTCTCTCATCTCCTCTTCTGCTAGCAATTTCTCTTGAGTTGACCGAGACGAGTGCTTTCTTCCGTGTTTTGGGCCTCCGGACTCGCTACGTCGGCCTGTGGTCGGCCCAAAATAAATATGGCCCATAATCTCCATCGTCTTCAACTCCGCCGCCGCGAACCTCTTGCTTTCCTCCGCCGGCAGCAACACTCTCGAGTCTCGATTCGACTGTGGTACTTCCCCTCCTCGCCGGCGTCTCGATTGGATTCATCCCAAGCTACGGTTGTTTTCTTCTAGGAGCATCTGTGACTCAGTGCTTTCTTTCATGTTGGCTGAGTAGTGAGAAGGGGCTTATGATCTAGGAGCATCTGTGAGCTTATACTTCAGAATTTCTGTTAATAGATGGTCCTGCCTGCACTCCACACACATTCTTCTCGGTAGACGACGCAATAGAGTTAGAATGCCGGCTTAACTAGTCGTTTTGATGCGTGGACTTTCAACCTGCTTTCTGTTTTGTCATGCAGTAGCTATTGAGTTAGTTAGCACTGAACAAGACACTAGGTTTAATTACCCGAGTACCATTGTGCAGTTTCCAAGATGGCTCGCCGAGGACTGATGGAACTGGACTTAAGCAAGCTTGATGTGACCATGGATGGATATTAGGAAATAATTATATGTATAACTTATCTCCTTAAATAGGGTTTCATGGCCGCAATGCTTAATGGAGCTGCTATCATGGATGGAGCACTGTTCGCAGTTAATGAAAGTTGCCCACAACCCCAGACATCTGAGCATCTTGCAGCTGTTGAGATCATGCGTCTCCAGCATATCATCATTCTGCAGAACAAGATTGACCTTATCCAGCGATGAACCAACATGAAGCAATCCAAAAATTCATCCACGTCAATACTTGTCACCATCTCATTATAGAAAGTGTTTTTCTCTTTCATGGTCTGATCCTTTTTTTGCTCATTTGAGCAGGGGACAATAGCTGAAGGTGCTCTTGTGGTGCCTATATGTGCCCAGCTGAAGTACAACATTGATGTGATTTGTGAATACATTGTGGAGAAAATCCCCATCCCTGAAAGGAACTTCACCTCACCTCCCAACATGATTGTTATTCTCTCCTTTGATGTTAACTAGCCTGGTTCAGAGGTTGATGAAATTAGGGGTGGTGTAGCTGGTGGTAGTATCCTCAGGGTATGTACTGGAGTACATCTCAGCCATGGTGCTATTGTTCTGTTTTCCTTTGTGGTTGATACGAACAAAATGGCAATGCATCTTAACAAGGATTTCTGAGGGTGAACCAGAAGATTGAAGTTCGGCTTGTCATTGTCATGAAAGATGAAAGTGGCAACATCAAATGCACCCCAATCTACTAAAGGATTGCCTCGCTCTATGCTGAGCAGAATGAACTTCAATTTGCTGTGCCTGATGGGCTTATCGTGTCTGGAGCGACCATGGACCTGACTCTAACACGTACTGATAGACTGGTTGGCTAAGATGTACAATCCAATTTGTCGATTCAATAGACAAAACTAATAAACTAGAAAAGATCGATATCAAGATAAAACTTGCACTTTTATTGACAAAGGTCTATTGAACAAATAGAATTTGTAGATAGCTGGGTCTCTTTATCGTCACTCCATATTAGGTATTTCTGTCTACACTTCGCTCAAATGATGGGGTTGCCTCCCTTGCATGTACTCTCATAGAGGAATTTTTTATTTGAGTGTTTTTAATGAGTGATAAAATCTTTCTTTTGATGTCTTGCTAATTCAATGTTTTGACAGGAGCGTCTGGTGTAATTCCATCGATTTTAGGATTTCGATCGTGTCTAAGAGATCCTATTTTATCTGGGTTGCTAACTAGAAGGTAGAGTACTCGGCTTTTAAGTGCGACTACGATCTTTTACACATTTGGATGAAGCAACAAATTCGTCCAGGGGTTCTCGGTGAAGTTGGCTCGCCCTCTACCTGATGTTTATGTAGAGCTTGAGGTAATTTGTACCATCTTTGTTCCTTGATGATTTTAGATGGACAGAAATAGTCGTTACACATCATTGAACCTTTGCTTTGCAGATCAATTTCTTCCTTCTCCGGAGGCTGCTGGGTGTGAGGACGAAAGGTAGCAGCTGGCCGGGAAGGTGTCAAAGCTGACCAAGGGCGAGATCCTCATGCTTAACATCGGATCCATGTCCACAGGCGCCCAAGTGCTTGCTGTTAAGAACGATCTCGCCAAGCTACAGCTCACTGTGCCCGTCTGGTCAAGCAAAGGAGGGAAGGTTGCCCTGAGCCGTCGTGTTTGAGAAGCATTGGCGCCTTATCTGATGGGCCCAGATCCAGGCCGGTACGACAGTCCAAGTAGCACCCTGCCCGCTCTGAATTGAAGTTGTCATACTCTCGACGTGAGCTGAAACTGTTAGTGCTGAGGAGAAGACAGACATGAGACTGTTGTTAGTAGTTTGATTATGTTTATTGGAAAATTTTGAAGGTCACTTCACATCAAGTGTCACTATGAGTACGTCCTGTGAACACTAGCAGGTTTATTAAAACCAGCTACCTTTGGATCAGTATTGCCTTGATGACATTGATGGTGGCGTAGTGTTGGGCTGGATGTTTTCACACAAACCACGTGTGTCATCATGCATATATGCAATTCAATTGCAATGTTCGTTGATCACGAATCAAGGGAATCCAAGAGTCCAGGTCGCCAAATACATTTGATTTGATCATATCGCATAGGGTTGTGTCATTAGTGGTTGATCACTCCAGCTTGATACGTACAAATGTAACCACGCCGACGTTCCTCTCGCCGCGTGCGTTTCGCGCTGCTATTCGCCTACCACGCTGTCTTGGTCATCATCTTCCTCAGCCTCTCCTCTTGGCCGTTGATAACGGCTCCGTGCTCGAGGACTTGTAAGTGATTCGCCGCCATGCGCAAAAGCAATGACCTCTTGCGGCGCAAGCTCGCCACCACCGCCGCCTGTCTTTTGTGCGCAAAAGGAATTGAATTGGATTGCATAGATGTCGCATTATAAGGAAAGCTATGATAATGTACGTGATATATTTGGGGGTCCTCCGACGAATAGTCCTCCTCCTCGATGGGTCTGCATCAAAAATTTAAATGGGCAGGAACGCAGCCCCAAACATACACAGCTGTCGTAGGATAGCAGGATGATGGTGCAGTAGTACCTGGATTGCGGAGGGTCAGTGTGGGGAGAGCGTCAGCAGCATCCTGGAACAGGCTACTCATAGCATCAGCTTTGTCTTCATCAGTTTCCTTGGTCGTCCACCGCCTTTTGCAGTATATATACTCTATTTTGATTATCTCGAGCTAGGCACGGGAGATGCTGGAGCCCGGCAGGCGCTGCCTTGTCCCATTCGTCTGCATCTAAGCACAACTCTAGCTCGCGGATCGAGCTGCCTCAAATGTCAGCAACGACATCCCATCACAGTCGAACAGAAAACATTGGAGAGCTGGAAATCCCTATCACGATCCTTTCCATGGTCTGGACGCCTGGGATCCGCAGGCCGAGGATGATGAGGGACGGTAGCCTTGTCCCAATCATGGCAACATCTTCCTGGAGCACCTGCTTTGCCCCAATCCACAATTTATGGAGGTTATGGAGATGGCTGCCGATCCACCCAGGGACTCGGGAGAAGGTGTATCCATGTTCCAGGTGAAGCACCTCGAGGTTGCGGAAGGGAGGGGAAAGCGAGCTCAGCGCATCGGCGCACAAGGCAACACGGGGCTTGAAAGAAAAATAACCATGCAAAACTAGCAGTTTGAGGTTACTGAGTTTCTGGAGACAAGTAGCCAAAGCTGCCATCCTTGCCTTCGGCGACCGCACACTCCCCCTGGTGAAACAAAGGTCCAACTCTGCCTCAGTAGTAGACAAAGCAACAACTGTCTGTAACGTAGCCCTCCAACTCACAGCACAACTGCCAACAGTAAACACATAACCAGTAAGTGATCTTCTTCTGTCCATATCAGCAGCATAATCTGAATCCACATAACCAATCAGCCCCTTATCTGTTCTTCCAAACTTTAAACAATAATCTGATGTGCCTCTGAGATACCTGAAAATCCGCTTCGCTCCGGCCCAAGCCTCCGGCGACGGGCCTCCGCTGCGCTTCGGCAGAAGCCCGGCCTTTGTCGTGGATGTGGAATTTGGAACATATCCAACAAACTCCACCTTGAGACAAATTCCCTCTTGTAGCATAAATCATCTTCATCTTGAGCAAAATGCTTCTGGTGCCAACGATAGTCACTTGGACTATCCTATCAAGCCGACTAAGCTTGAGCACAGCTCAAACTTAGAAACGGGTACAGGCTTTGTCATCATATCAGCAGGATTATCATGAGTACTGATCTTGCATACCTTCAGCTTACCATCTTCGATCACATCACGCACAAAATGATACTTGATATCAATATGCTTAGTCCTCTCATGGAACATCTGATCTTTAGTAAGATAAATAGCACTCTGACTATCACAATATAATGTAATGCAAGATTCAGCCCCACACAGTTCAGCATATAAACCTTTCAGCCAAACCAATTCCTTGCAAGCTTCACAAATAGCCATATATTCTGCCTCAGTAGTAGACAAAGCAACAACTGTCTGTAACGTAGCCCTCCAACTCACAGCACAACTGCCAACAGTAAACACATAACCAGTAAGTGATCTTCTTCTGTCCATATCAGCAGCATAATCTGAATCCACATAACCAATCAGCCCCTTATCTGTTCTTCCAAACTTTAAACAATAATCTGATGTGCCTCTGAGATACCTGAAAATCCGCTTCGCTCCGGCCCAAGCCTCCGGCGACGGGCCTCCGCTGCGCTTCGGCAGAAGCCCGGCCTTTGTCGTGGATGTGGAATTTGGAACATATCCAACAAACTCCACCTTGAGACAAATTCCCTCTTGTAGCATAAATCATCTTCATCTTGAGCAAAATGCTTCTGGTGCCAACGATAGTCACTTGGACTATCCTATCAAGCCGACTAAGCTTGAGCACAGCTCAAACTTAGAAACGGGTACAGGCTTTGTCATCATATCAGCAGGATTATCATGAGTACTGATCTTGCATACCTTCAGCTTACCATCTTCGATCACATCACGCACAAAATGATACTTGATATCAATATGCTTAGTCCTCTCATGGAACATCTGATCTTTAGTAAGATAAATAGCACTCTGACTATCACAATATAATGTAATGCAAGATTCAGCCCCACACAGTTCAGCATATAAACCTTTCAGCCAAACCAATTCCTTGCAAGCTTCACAAATAGCCATATATTCTGCCTCAGTAGTAGACAAAGCAACAACTGTCTGTAACGTAGCCCTCCAACTCACAGCACAACTGCCAACAGTAAACACATAACCAGTAAGTGATCTTCTTCTGTCCATATCAGCAGCATAATCTGAATCCACATAACCAATCAGCCCCTTATCTGTTCTTCCAAACTTTAAACAATAATCTGATGTGCCTCTGAGATACCTGAAAATCCACTGAACTGCCCTCCAATGTTCTTTACCAGGATTAGACATATATCTACTAACCAAACTCATAGCATGGCCCAAGCCTCCGGCGACGGGCCTCCGCTGCGCTTCGGCAGAAGCCCGGCCTTTGTCGTGGATGTGGAATTTGGAACATATCCAACAACTCTGTCAGTCCGGTGAGGTGGCCCAGGCCTATAATACTTTCCAACGAATCCCTTGTCAGACCAAAGCCACGCAAAGTGAGCAGTGATTTTGCGTTGCCAATGCGGTCAGGCAACTTTCCATTACGATGCACGGCTAGATGGGACAAGCGTGGCACATCAACAATCTCTAGGGAAATTGTAGAGCCTGATATACCAGAGAAATCCAGAGTCTCTAAAAATCGCATCCCCCGTATTTGACAACTTAGCATTTTACTTCCTACATTTCCGCTAACCTTCAAATGCCTCAGCTGTGACAACTGGTAGATAACAGACAGGTCTATTGCCTTCCCACGATCATAACCAGGAAGGTCAAAGGATAACACTCTGATGTACTTAAACTCCAGCAGCGAAGGTATCTGATTTAATGGTCGAAATACGCTAAGCGAACGAATCTGTGCTAGGTTCTTCATACCAGAGATAGTAAATCCCATGGAAAAAACGTTGAGTCGACGAATGACCTTGTCTTGCACTTCTACCACTGCTTGTGGATCATTTACCAAACTCAGAAAATTATCTTCCTTGCATCTCCTTGCAATCAATTCAAGCAGCATATCATGTACCCTGCAATTTGGTATGTCCGTTGCCACTAATTGCATGTCCGTTGCCACTTCTAGTTGAATCATGCTCCTGTTGACCAGCTCGTTGAAATAACTCTCCACAACATCCCATATATCTTGTCCGGCAGAGTTGCTCACAAAACCTTCTGCCACCCATCGCCTGACTAGCTCAGTCCTCGAAATTTTATGATCTTCTGGGTAAGAACCTAGATACAGAAAGCATGCCTTCAGATGACGGGGGAGATTCTTGTAGCTAAGATCTAAGATGTACATCATGTCTTCATAGTTGGAGCTTGTTGCAGACTTAGTGGATAGTGAATTCTGGATGTACTCCCAATGTCCTTCCGATCTTATCCGTTGGCAAGCTAACATACTGGCCATTGTAATAATAGCAAGCGGTAGACCATCACATTTCTTCAAAATTTTAGATGAAGGTTTCCTGAGCTCATAAGGGCAATCATCCTCGGATCCAAATATTCTATCAAAGAACAGTTTCCTTGAGTCTTGTTCACTTAGAGGCTTCATATTATGAATGTATCCGTGGTTGTTGCAACATGATCTAGCCACATTGTCAATTCGTGTAGTTATCATAACTCTGCTACGCTTTTTATTTGGTGGGAAAACACATTGAATTGTATCCCATGCTCGTGTATCCCACAAATCGTCAACTACGATGAAGTACCTACAGAAAGAGCACATGTTGAACTTCACGTATGTAATAAGCACTCTCACTTTTGGAAATGAACAAACCATGCGTATAAAAATGCCATGCAGCATTGCAACTATAATATGTTAGATGCTACAATTGGAAACATCAATTTGATATTTCAATTTAATATTCAAGAGTCTAATGACAAAATAAAGCATTGATAATGACTATACCTCTTATCCTGTAGATGTTCTCTAAGGCTGTTGATAGGATCTTGCAGCTGGCAAACATGCGAATATGTGCCTAGCCCAAGTTGCGATAGCAAGCTGTTGAATAACCTTATCATCTCTGGTTTTTGAGACACAGAGACAAATGCCTTGCAGTCAAACTTTCCTCCAACTTCACGGTACACCTCATTGGCAAGAGTGGTCTTGCCTAAACCTCCAAGTCCTACTATTGCCATCACCTTTAATTGTTGCCCTTTGTCCATTGCCCAATCAACAAGCTCATTTTTTTGGTTGTCGATTCCCACAAGGCTTGCAGAATCCTTGTAGATTGCCGATATGCGAGGATCAACAACTACAGGGGCGGTAATTGAGATGGACTGATCAAGCATGTACCTGCTTCTGCGTGCACTTGCTTCCATCACTTGTGTCTTGATCTCTTGGAACTGATTGGCTAGGCGACGGCGATCCTTGAAAGTTCTCAGATACTTAGAAGCTTTGCGAAGGACCCCCATATTGTTGTCTGCTTCACCGATGCGTTGCATGAAGTCGTCAATGCAGTCTTCGATGTTGTAGGACATTTCAATGATATCTTTCCTCCAATTCTTGGCCTGTGCGTCGAGTTCATCGGCGATGTCCATCTTCTCAACGAGAGCGTCCATCTCTCTGAGCTCACGCTGAAGGAAGGTCACCTCCTTGCGCAGCCCTTTGAGCTTCCTGTACTCATCGCCCATGAGGGTGGTGAGCTTGGCCAGGACGGGCTTCATCACCCCCATGGAGACACTCACCACGGCAGCTGCTGCCATCGCTCGGCCAACTAATTCCTCACTCCAGTAGATTATATTGATGATGTCTGCACAGGGTGATTAGTTGTGTTCTGTGCTATCATCCTGTCCCCCGAGCTGATCGTGGTCTTTGGACCTGCAAGAAATGAACGTGGTTAGTTGGTGGTAATTGCTGCATGAGAATTATTCCAACTATGCAGACACTCGCAGTTACGTGGGCCTCACCGGTGGTTTCTCAAATGGTTTTGGTGCAATATCCTGTCAATGCCGAAGATGTCCGCCAAAGGTCGGATATGACCATGTATGCAGGCAGCTAGATCGTCGATGAAAATGAAAGAGGTAAATAAGAATAGATCCGGAAGAAGAAACTAAACAACTGACAAATACAGGTAAAGTAAGTCCTGCACTAGTGAAACGAGAAACTCATCAACTCACCGTGTGTCAAATTGCCTAAACCCGACTGAGGAAATTCACGAACAAATGTGCAAAATATCACAAGCAAGTCAAACACACCCTCCTAACTTTGTTCATCTGTGGCTAAATCTTCGAAAATCATGCCATATTAAATAAGCACTGCACACAGCTGCAGAGGCACCGAGGAGAGAAGAAAGGAGAAGGTAAGCTAGCTGTAGAGGTTGGGCGAGATTGGTGAGGATCGGAAGAAGCTTGTTACCACGGCAAGAGCTTCTTGATCTTGGGTTGAGTAGGTCCTTGGCTTGAGTTTTTTTTTTAAGATTTGGCTTGAGTTTGATGCAGGTTTAGTTTTGCCAGGCCATTGTCGCTAGCTTGAGGCCTTAGTAGTTCCAAAAAACAACTCCCAAATACACTATATAAAACGAAGATTCTTCATCACATCAAAATGTCATAACATGCATGGAGTACTAAATGTAGATGAAATTAAAAACTAATTGCACAGTTTTGTTATACTCTGCGAGACGAACATTTTAAGCCTAATTAATTAATTTTTGGATAATTTTTCACAAATATAAATGAAATGGCACAGTAGCGCAATGATTACGACGTGACATCTTACTCCCAAATTCAACCTCCCAATTCTAACATCTAAACAAGCCCTTAACGTTGCTGCAGGGACATCTTCTGCTGCCTGCCCACTGCCTGCCCACTCATCTTTCACAGTTAACGAGTTAATCAATTATTTTTCTTCCTCTAGATTCACGCCCACTAGCTGGTGTGGCCGATCAATGTACTTCTAGTTTAAAAACAAGATCTCTGCTCCCGTGAGCATCAAGATCCACGCCGCGGTTAAAAGTAGTCGTGGCCGGCGCTACCGGTTCCACGAATAAAACTCTATTTCTGTGCATAAAGAAATATAAAAGATTACTGCATCGTGTTACTGCAAGATCACGCGTTCCGACTCTAACTTTTGTCATCTGCCTCTTACATTAGGAATGTGAGTGACAATGTTTTACTTGCTCATCTCCTGCTCTGAATCGCTTTGGTTAAATCATCACTATGGCCGATCATCCACAGTCCCACACCAGCATGCAACTGCTTAATGTCTGAACACGACATTCAACCAGATCAGCGTCACCACCACGATCGAGCTCCTTAACCACTCCGTGACCTCCAGCTCGATGCCCTTCTTCTGACCTGGGCGGTCTCCTTGACCTCGACCTTGGTGAGCTGCTGGTATAGTTACATCTTACAGTCTTCCTGCAACTGATGACCTCATCCAACTTAAACTGCTACTGGTAGCAGTTACAAACTGCATTGTACAAAAGTGTTTCAGTGTAGGCCTCATCAAATCGGCGTTGGTGATGACTGCAGTATTGTTAATCAACACAGCTAAGCAACTGCTTGATTTCCGATCTCCCTAATATCTGAACACAATATTTCCGTCCAGATCAACGTCGACGGTCACAGAGCCCCCTTCCTTTATCTCCGCGGCGAGCATCTTGTCCGCGAGTGTGTCCTCCAGCAGCCTCAGGATGGCCCTCTTCAGCGGCCTCACTCCATAGGTCGCGTCGAAGCCTTCCCCAACAACCAGCTCCTTGAACCTCTCTGTCACCTCCAGCTCGCCCACCATCTCCTTGACCCTGTCGTAGCTGCTGGCGCCCGCGCCATTGGCGACGACGAGGCCGCTGCCGACGTTGGACGTCATGATGATGAGCGTGTTCTTGAAGTCCACCGTCCTCCCCTTGCCGTCCGTCAGCCGGCCATCGTCCAGGATCTGCAGCATGATGTTGAGCACCTGTGGGTGCGCCTTCTCCATCTCGTCGAACAGGATCAGCGTGTGCGGCTGCCGTCGCACGGCTTCTGTCAGCTGGCCTCCCTCTGAGTGCTGGTAGTAACCCGGGGGCGAGCCGATCAGTCTGGAAACTGTGTACTTCTCCATGAATTCACTCATGTCCAGCCGGACCATGGCGTCCTCCGAGCCGTAGTAGAAAGTGGCCAGCGCCTTGGCGAGCTCCGTCTTGCCAACGCCGGTTGGCCCGGCGAATATGAAGCTCCCGATCGGCCGGCCTGGATCGTTGAGTCCCGCACGGGCACGACGGATGGCGCGGCTTATCGCCGCGACGGCCTCATCTTGGCCGACGACACGCTTGTGAAGTGTTTCCTCCATCTTGAGCAGCTTATTAGTTTCATCAATGGTGATTTTCTGGATGGGAACGCCGGTCCGGCGGGATACGATGTGACGGATGTCTTCTTCCGTTACCACTCGCCCGACAGACGACACGCCGGTAGTCTTGGTCACCTCCTCTGTAGTCATCTCTTTTCTCTTGTCAATCAGGGACTTGAGCTCAAGTTCACGGTTGCGAAGCTCCTTTGCCTGATTGCAAAGCATTCAAATGGACTTGTCAGTTACGGCATTTGCAGAACATGTCCAAATAAAGGAGATGCCATGGAAATGGATGCACCATTATATATATTATTCCCTTTATGCATTGGTCAATGCAGCGGCTAGGATATTATTAATTAATATTCTCTTTTCTAAAAAAATTATATATATTATTACCCTTTTGTAGCTTTCATTGCAGACGGCATCCTTCTTCTCCCTGATGATTCTGTTAAGCTCTGCTTCAAGATCGTTAACGTCCTTGGATGGCATTTGCTGTGGTCCAATTAATATTGAAATTTTATAACAGGAATGAAAATTAAGGATAAATAAAAAGTGGATGATGGTATATCTGAAGGTTCTATACCTGGCCATGTCGTAGATTTACAAGGGGACCTGCTTGGTCAATCAGGTCAATGGCTTTGTCAGGAAGGAAACGATCACTGCAAACAACAGCAGCAGTCAAATTATTATACATTGAAAGCATACGATGCACGAATTATATTTGTTTGAGGCCACAAACCTTATGTACTTGTAGGAGAGCTCAGCAGCTGCACTGAGTGCTTCATCAGTATATTGGACTTTATGATGCTTTTCATATCGCTCTCGAAGCCCTCTTAGAATTCCTATGGTCTCATGAACTGTGGGCTCTGGAATCATTACAGGTCCGAAACGCCTTTCCAGTGCAGCATCTTCCTCAATTTTTTTGTACTCATTAGTCGTAGTAGCTCCGATAAGCTAACAACAGGAAATGTGATTGTCAAGATGTATTAGCAAGATTAACTGAAAGTTAAAGTATAACATTTTGCTACAATTTGTATGTAGGTATGCCGACCTGCAGTTCACCTCTTGCTAGTGCTGGCTTAATAGTATCAGCGACATTAGTAGGATTTTTATGAAATGATCCTGCTCCTATTAGAGTGTGAACTTCATCTATGAACAGTATTATGTTGCCAGACCGCTTGACTTCTCCCAGAAGATTCTTCAATTTTGTTTCGAACTCTCCAGGGTAGAGTGTGCCAGCAACAAGGCCTATCATATCAATGGATATAACCTTCTTCCCTTTGATTGCTTGAGGAACATCGCCCTTGGCGATGAGCTGAGCAAGTCCTTCCACTATTGCTGTTTTGCCGACACCAGGCTCACCAATCAGGCAGGGGTTGTTCTTACTCCGTCTGCTCAAAATTTGCACAACTTGATCGATCTGTTTTTCCCTTCCGATCACAGAATCAAACTTTCCCTCCTTTGCTAGTTTTGTTAAATCAGTCCCACACTTGTTAAGTGTTGATCCCCACATTCCAAGACTAATCATTTTGAACCCCTATAGAAAACACAGGATAGACAAACTTACAATCTTAGCTTTTGAACTAATAATCAAGAATAATTGATTGTGTTTCAAGAATTACTTAAAAAAGAATCTCATAATACATATGCATATTTCACCTCTCTGAATATGTGATCCAAGAGGTAATGCATAGCGCAAAATGAAATTTGAGTCAACAGGATGTCTTTGACTATAAAATTGAGCCTGCAGCTTAGGCACGATATTTGGTACTCAGCGAGCGCTAAAAGGCCCATAACTTGCTGAATGAGACCGTCAAACCTTGCCCTGGTGATGAGGCCAGTGCTCTTTTCTCCTCCAGATGATGATCCACGGAAGAAGCCTTGTGCAAGGGCGGCAATGTTCAAGAATTCTCCAGCGAAGCTATTCATGATTGCTCTGGGGCTGTGGTGGTCATTACTGTTCCTCTTTGGTCGTCTTGACAACCTGTTGAAGTCTCCAAGAACAGGCGTAGGAGCAGGAGTATATACTGCCCGTAGACTAGAAACTGCTGGTATCTTGTTCGCCTGATGACGACTTTGAGAAGACATGGAAATTCTCGAGGGAGGCCTCCTCCTAGTGCCATGACTACTATTGTTCCAGCTGGTTATGCTACCAGGAGGTCCAACAACCGGTGATCGAAGAGAAGGTGGTGGTCTAAGTAAGGTTATTCCTGCAAAGTGCAAATGCAGCCCCGCAAGCCTGTACATGGAAGATAATTCATTAATCAGGTTCAGGGGACAAAATTAAACACTCTATTCGCATGTTTCACCTGAAAAGAAATTTCACCTGCTAGGAATAATGTGCAGTTGATAAAACTAACAGATAGATTAGCAAGATGACGATACTGAAATTGGGTACTACGTACTATCTAGTAACACTTATTTGGGAGAAGAGAAGATATACTGATCCGGAGCTTGCTATCTATGACATGGACCTTATCTTTAAGGAGGTGCTTTTTTCGTTCAGTTCTGCTAATTTCTACCCCCAGGGGTTTCCCAATATTTTTTTCCAGCTTATTGCTAGCAAGAAATTAAATATATGGCATGAATGATCGATAAGCTAGATTAGTCGAGGAATTAAGCAGTGGCGAAGCAACAAAATGTACCCAAGACAAGCAAGCAATGAGTCAGCCCGCGCGCTTGAATCACATTACATTACATAGGTAAGGAAAGAACAGTACCTATGAATGATGGGGCAGTGACAAGGTGGCGATCCGAGGAGCTGATGGATGGATCTCCGCCCCGCCGCGGGTGTTGGCACAATGGATGTACCGATTCCTTTCCTCCTGATGGTGGTGGCTCCCAACTGCATCCAGGCTAGCACTAGCGCAGCAGGAGCAGGCAGACGATGGTGGTGGCGGCGCCCTTCGTCTCCAATGGATCCTGGATCACCTACTACAACCTGATGGGGAGCAGCTCCGCAAGTTAATCTGCCGTGCAGGATATGGTGAGTGATTCCTTATATACAGTATTTCCTTTGCTTTGCTGGATTAATAAATAACCGGGGACTAGAAAATCCGTAATTTGGGATGGATCAAGTACGTTCATATTGGTTAGCAGAGTAGCTATCCGCACTTGTGTAGTTTTGCTGGTTGTAAATTGATGCGACATACAAAAGGAACCTAAATAGGGGAATTGAAAATTCATTGGCGATCGATGAAATGGATGGATCGACTTTACTAGCATCATACTCATACCTGGCGTTGCATTACTTCACCTCCGTGCTTGATAGCCATATCTCATAGTAGTCCCCAAGTCCCAGTGCTCGAATGAATGGGTAGTTCTTTGCGCTCAACACATGACTGATGAACGTGTTTGGCATATATTTTCAAGGTTCTGCAACACATGTAGCAGCAGCAGTAGCGGCCGGCTAGGTAACCGTAGAGGTGACCAACATGTACAAGACTAGAGTGCATTAAACAACTACTTTGATTAGCAATTGTGTATTGGAACAATGCTTATTAAAAACGATCCATGATTCCACGCCCTCATACATTGGAGTGGTATATCATACATACAAGTCAACGAGTAACTAATTATGCCAAATTAAAGAACTGTCTCCGTGTAGACCAATGAGAATAATCAATACAATAGAGATTTAGAATAACAAAATACACAATACACGAACTATGTGAAACTTGAGGACAATGATAGCCCTCTCTCCTCTTTGTATATCAATACTCCTACTTACAAACAACTGTTTCCATATTAATTTTACAACAATTTACATGATCAGAGAGAGAACGAATCCTTGGGAGCAAGGTAAATGACGGTTGACTCGGGAGAGCATTAGCAGCGTTCTGGAACACATCCTTGACAAGCGCAGACTTGCCTTTCATTGATTCAGATCCTGCAGCACCTGGGGACGCCGTCAATACTCTGATCTCTTCGAGGCGTATGAGATGATCAAGCCCAATAGGCGTGTCCCCGTCCCATTCCATTGGATCAAGTCCTAATAACAGCCGTCGGAGCTCGGGCATAGCACCTGCCCCAAATGCCAGGTATGACATCCTACTAGAGTCAAAACAGAAAAACCTGAGAGCCATGAATCCCATGGAGCCTGATATGGTGATCCCTTTTTTCTTCATTGGGATGCCTGGAACTAGCCGTAGGCTTAGATGGACAAGAAAAGGTAGCCTTGTCCCAATCATGCTAACATCTTCTTGCAGTATCTGCTTCGCCCCAAGCGCCAACTCCCGGAGGCTATGGACATGGCCAATCCATCTAGGTACTTCAGAGAAGGTCCAATCCAGTAGATCAAGCTTCTCAAGGTTGAGGAAAGGCGGTGAAGCCCAGCTACTCATTACATCAGCACAACAGCTAAGACTATTAGATGACCTCACAGAAAGCCCTTTGAGGTTGCTGAGTTTCTCGAGGGAACAACTCAGAGCAGTCATCCATCCAAATGTAGTAGAATTTGGGTGTTCTTTGCCACAATGGAGGGACAAATCTGTCAGACTGGTGAGCTCGCCGAGGCCATTAATATTTTCTAATGAGCTTACTGGTAGATTAAAGCCATGCAAAGTGCGTAGCGATTTCACTTTTCCAATCCCGTCCGGTAATCCCCCCTTGTGTTGTCGCAAAACTAGATGGGACAAGCGTGGCAAATCCACAATACCTGATATTGATGGAATGCTGCATTCTGATACCCAAGGCAATTCCAAAGTCTCCAGATATTGCAGCCTTCGGATCTGACCAGGCAACATTATGCAGAGCTGTGATGGTATATCTCCATCCAATAGGCATTCCTTGCACTCAACCTTTAAATATCTCAGCTGTGGTAGTTGGTTGATACCTGTGAGGTCGATTATCATCTCACGCAAGAAGAATTCAAGGAATAACACCCGTAGAAACTTGAACTCCAACAAAGGAGGTATCCACTTTGATCCTCCAAATAGGGCGAGAGAACGAACTTGTGATACATGCCTAGTAATGGTCATAGCCATTGTGTCAGCCTCTGAGCCATTCAAATTAATGGTGAGTCGACGAATCTTGTCTCGCACTTCTGTCGCTGCTCGTGGATCATGTATGACACTGATAAAGTTGTCTTCCTTACACCTCCTTAAAATCATATCAAGCATCATATCATGAACTCTGCAGTGAGATATCTCAGTGTAGTAGTCCTGGTAAGGAAGTTGAATCATGCTTCTGTTGACCAGCTCATTGAAATAGCTCTCCCCAACAACCCATGCATCTTGTCCAAGAGAGTTACTCACAAAACCTTCAGCCACCCACCGTTTAACTAGCTCAACCTTGCTAATCACACAATCCTCTGGGTAAGCACCAAGATAAAGAAAGCATGCCTTGAGATGATGGGGGAGACTCTTGTAGCTGAGCTCTAAGATATGCATCAGTTCTTCCAAGGTGGACTTTCTTGCAAACTTATTAAAAGCCAGAGAAGTCTTAATGTACTCCCACTGCTCCTTTAGTCTCATAGGCTGGCAAGCTAAAATACTAGCTACAGTAACAATTGCAAGTGGTAGGCCACCACACTTCTTCAATATTTTACATGAAACTTCTGTCAAGTGAGAAGGACAATCATCTTTGGACCCAAAAATTCTATTGAAGAATAATTTTCTTGAGTCTTGCTCACTTAGGGGCTTCATATTATGAATGCATCCACTGTCACTGGAACATGTCCTAGCCACATCCCCATGTCTTGTAGTTATTATAACTCTGCTATGTTGACTATTTTCTGGAAAAGCACACGCAATGATATTCCATGAAGGAACATCCCACAGATCATCAACTACAATTAAGTACCTACAAAAACGTTTCACGTGGGCTATATATTATTAAACTGCAGATGGATTAGTTAAGGAATAGCTTTTAAAATGGAGTAGATATACCAAACCTTGTTGAATTGGGAACTATTACAATATATTCATATTTATATTTGAATAGAGAGGACTATTGGATATACATATGTTTTGTTTTTAATATAAAAATGTACAGTACCACTAGTAAATTCTTTACCAATCTGCTGCATTGTCAATTTGTAAAACCAAGCTTTAGCACATTTATTGACACAAAATTCATAGACTCTGTCCTTGGTAAGTAAGGTAAAATTCATTTTAGTCTCTTTGATCCTAAACTAGTCAAATTGGTGACCTGTCAAGGGGTCCTAAATCATTTTGCTGAACAACAAGTGCACGCATGAATGGAGAATCTGAACGTGTACATAAACAATTGTTTTCCATGAAGATTTATTAGTTAGAGATCAAGCAAGTACTTCATGAAGATGTTAACTCCTAGAATTAAAAGGTAATAAAATTATGTACCTCTTGTCCAATAGATATTCCCTGAGGCTATTGATGAGGTCTTGCACCTCGCAAGCATGAGAGGGATGTTGCTTGAGTTGTAATAGCACACTTTTGAGCAGCCTTACCATGTCTGGCTTTTGAGAAACAGAAACAAACGCCTTGCAGTTGAACTGCCCTCCAACTTCACGATACACCTGACTAGCAAGGGTGGTCTTGCCTAAGCCTCCAAAACCAACGATTGACATAACCTTTAACTGCATCTTTTCATCCATTACCAATTTGGTAAGCTCTCTCTTGGGGCTATCAATGCCCACAAGGCTTGCTGCCTCCTTGTAGAATGCCGATATGCGAGGATCAACTATCACTGATGAGGCATTGGTAGAGATGGAATCCTCAACTCTATACCTTTTACGCCGCTCATTTATCTCCTGCAGACGAGTCTTGAGCTCTTTGATTTGCCAGGCAGCCTCAAGATGGGCCCTGCAAGTCTTGAGAAAATGGGAAGCCTTGTTGAGGAAGCCCGACCTGGCGTCGATGCTTGCAACGTTACTGCTGAAATCATCGATGCAGTCTTCAATATCGTAAGTCATTTCCCTGACTTGGTTCCTCCAATGTTTCGCCTCCACATCGAGGTCTTCAGCATCGTCCAGCTTCTCAAGGAGGGCATTCATGGCAGGTAGCTCATCCCTGAGAAACAGAATGTCTCCGCTGGACACGCCTATGAGGTTGGTGCACATGTCCCCTGTCATGAGCTCTCTGAGCTTCACAAGAACAGAGTCAATCACCCCCATAGTCGACATGGCTTTTTGCATTGTATATCTTTTACTTCTTTGGTCCTGCAAATAACAAAAATGGTCTGCTTATAATCACAAATACGTGAATAATGCACAGCTTAATTTTTCACTTACTGCTGATGCTTGATCAAGGAAGTGGTTTAGGAAGATGTCGTTGATTTCGATGCCAGAGGTAAGAACGGGCGGCAGTTGTGCCACAGAGAGTAGCCTCAGACTGCAACAGCCAAATTCAACAAGCAGCTCTCTTTTTTTTTATGTCAAAACCCAAACGATAATCCAGGATCAAAAGATTTGAACCGGTAGCTCATCACAGCCAGAGGAACATACCTCCTCTGCAGCAATCTGCACGGCTGCACCCAAAGCTTGGCAAGTGCAGGCAACTAAAGGCACGGAGAGCCATTTCTTGTCAAGGTATATATAGATGATTGTTTAGCCAAAAAAAAATTGTTGCAGTCTCTCTCTCTCTGACGTTCTTGACGGCCGTTAAGTCTTGTTTTGTGCGTGGGGTTAAGGCAACCGGAGGCATACATGATGTCACAAAGATTATGATATTAGCCTCAATTATTATTTCTTCCATAATAAAAATATGACAACAATGTCATAATTATTAAGAACAAATTAATCCAATAAATTATTACTATTTTGACAAACTAGACTCGGTATGCAATTGAGTCCTGATTTGTTGCACGCCATTATTGATTTGTTGATTGATGATCATGGAGTGTGGAAATGGAATATTTATGCACTTAGTGTATCCTTTATTATTTGGGTAAAGTCCGTGTTTCAACCTCCATCTAACACGTTCGTCCGGTTTTTAACCTCACACAACGAAACCAGACATCCTCGACCACACAGCTAACGAAACCGGACAAATTAGCCCCCCCCCC
>OAMR01000132.1:1297048-1327813 GCA_900205405.1 Echinochloa crus-galli
GAATCCCGCAACACGCAAATATGCAAATATTTTTGGCTAGTGCCCCCACCTTTAGCACCGGTTATTTGACCTGGTGCTAAAGGGTGCCACCTTTAGCACCGGAAGATTGGCACCGGGTGGGAAATCCGGTGCCAATGTGCATGATTCTGGTAGTGCCATGCGCCTATGGGCCTGTTTGGATATTCATCGCTAAAGTTTAGCACTTGCTAAAGTTTAGCACTTACTAAAGTTTAGCACTTACTAAAGTTTAGCAAGTTAAAGTCTAGCTTACTAAACTTTAGCAAGAAGGTGTTTGGTTACCTATACTTATGGATTGCTAAAGTTTATCAAAAGTCAGATTTGCCCCTGCATGGTCCCCTCCTCCCTACCTTGGATGAGGAGAGAGAACGCGGGTATCAATGGAAAAAGTGAACTTTAGCACATTTTAGCAAAGTTTAGCACCCTTTTCATGTGCTAAAGGTTTTGAGGTGCTAAAGTTTAACAAACCCTTCTAGCAATTCATTAGTAGGGGTGTTTGAGTACTCTAGTGCTAAAATTTAGCTAAAAGTGTTATGCTAAACTTTAGCACTATGGATACAAACACCTCCTTAAACTACTGATGCAAATCTGCAACGCAATGCAATGCCATGCCGTTGGGTAAAACCCTAAACTACGTACCATCTGGGACACCAGGCAGCTTTTTTCTAGGGCAAACACCAAGCGGCGGCGAGAGGAGATCTTGCAGGCAGGGGTATACCGGAAGAGGACACGAGATACTACCAGTAGCAGTAATAGTGGTGGTGAGGGGCAGGGCCAGAGCATGGCCTCACCTTTGTTTTGCCTAGAAATTCGTGCAGCTTGTGGCTGTGGCCTGTGGCCTGTGCCCTGTGGAGACGGGGGTAGACCCGTCCAACCGCAGCCTGCGCTACGTGCTGCTCTCTGGCCTCTGTGCTTGTGCTTGCATTCAAATCCAATGCCGGTGTACCATCTCGGTGAGCACTGAAACAGGACCGTCCCTCCCTTCTAAAAAGCAACTCCCAAATATGCCAAGTAAAAAAGAAGATTCTTCATCATATCAAAAAATCATAATATGTATGGAGTACTAAATATAGATGAAATTAAAAACTAATTGCGCGGTTTTGTTGTACTCTGCGAGACGAACATTTTGAGTCTAATTAATCAATTTTTGGATAATTTTTCACAAATACAAACGAAATGCTACAGTAGCGCAATGATTACGAAGTGACATTTTACTCTCAAATTCAACCTCCCAATTCTAACATCTAAACACCACCAAAGTTACTTTATGTTTACTTACTCCAACAGTGTGAGCCCAACACTGAAAAGTGCGCTGCCTCCGCACCAAACCCGACAGGAACGATTAAATAAAACGACTACGCATGGAATACGAGAGAATTAGACAAAAAAACACGAATCTTAAGACAGAATCAGTGGACTCGATTGATCGAGTTGCAACTCGATGGTGTATCGTCCGTTTTTCGGGACCTCACATGCCACCCCAAGAGCTGCTCAGATCGCAGCTTCACTACCAGCTCTGATTACGAGGACTTACCAGGTAAACCAACCTCACCTCACCCTCTTCTTCTTTTTTTTATTGAATCGACCCCACCCTCTTCTCTTTTTCTTGTTGAATCAACCCCTGCCTCTTCCTGTTGAAGGAGGTCCTAGTTTTCCTAGATAGCTAGGGAGGAGGCTATGAATCCATCCATCTCATAAATCCCTTTGTGCTCCCGTGAAAAACCCAATTGCATGAAATTCATTGTTTGTTATTGACGCTACTAACTCTTATGAAACTACAGAGGATGCTACGGTTCCAACAGACAAGGACCTTGAATCGGATGATGCTGTTTGGACCTTATATGAGCGCTGGTGCCAGGCTGTGGGCAAGAACCGTAACTATGACGAGATGATTCGCCGATTCAAAATTTTCAGATATAACGTGGAGCACGTGCACATATGGATCCAAAGAAAGCAGCCATTTGCCGGCGTAAAAGAAGGGAGGTCAAATTACTTCTTTCAAAAGGCAAAGATGTCTCACACTACGAAGACTGGCATCGACCAGCGATGTTAGGTCCACTTGCGGATGGGGGAGATCCTTTCTTTCGTGAATGGGATTATAACTTGTTGAAGAATCTCGAAAAGAGGGATGTGTGCCTTGCTCCAAAAGATGTTACAGTGGAGTAGTGTGCTTAGGGAAATCCCAGACCTTGAATGCGCCAAATCACTTGAATGCAGAAAGTTTAGGCTTTTTTGTTCCATGTACTAATGTACTAAGATACTAGGCCAGGCTGCACACTTTCTGTTTGTTTTCGTTTATTGTTGTGATTCTTCTCCTATTGAGGCTACATCACTTTGTTCATCATGAGTTGTGACTATTTGGTATTCGTGCATTGTGGCCGGACTAGCATGGTTTGCCTGTGGATTTCCCTTTTACATTGGCCTGTTAATCAGCTACATACGTATGGTCAGTAGTACAGGGCTTGATTGGGTGGACTGGACTCTGCTTGATTCCATCGAAAAATTAGGCGGTATGATTACTTTTTAATTCTATCTATATACTATAAAGATTCAAAACTTTGTATGGTACCATTACTGGGCGAAGATGGGCAAAATTGTGTCTTCACAATACCAACATTCACCTCCCCACGTACTAAAATGTATGGGCCGGGGAGAAGAGTGACGATCTCTATAATCTATCCTTGTTTTCAGAGTATAAAAATAAAGACGGCAACTACCGTCACCAATTAGATCCAATAGGTAAGACCACATCAAAGAAAAAGGCAGTTATTGCTAGGTTATAAAACCACCCCGGCCTGTCAGTTACGATGATTAATTTAAATTCGTATTGCAACTAGTCCGATCAATACTCCACGTTGAATTGTTTGTATAGATGAAAAACGAGGTACCTCAGCACTCGCAAACATGTAGTGCGAAATGATCTCATTTTGCAAGGACCTAGCTAAATTTTCACTTTTTGTGATTTCATAGCCAGATGTCAGCACCCGAAGATGCTTATACAGCAAATGCCTGAGGAAAATTTTTCATGGCAAGCGCGTTCAAACTTTTCTGCCACGTAGCGTCCTTAAGAATCATTATTATGCCATCTCTGACTGTAAGTGCCCAGTGTGAGTCAGAATCCAGGGTGCAGTGAAAAATATGTATTGTTGTCAATGTTAAACTATGCATATATTTGGTGTGTTTAGATCCCTGAAAAAGTTGATTGAAAAGTCACATCGGACACTACAGCGCATTGTAGCACTTTTCGTTTACATGTGGTAATTGTTGTCCTACCATGATCTCGTCGTGTACATCAAAACTATACAATTAGTTTTTTTATTTACCTACATTTAATGCTCCATGCACGCGTCATTTTCTATATTTAATGTTTCGATGTGATATCAATGTGATAGAAATTTGAAAAATTTGGGAAGTTTGGTGGAAATAAACACACTAATTGTTTTTTTTATGAAAACTATGCATATATTGTTGTCAATGTTACTGCTACCTTGGGCATCTATTTGTCCCTGTTGCGACGACATACGTATTTCTATTGCACACCACCACCGGCCGACGATGGCAGCTCCAGTAGCAGCAGCAGTCTCGCCGACAACGGCATCGTCTCCTCCTCACGCATGGTCGGAGCTCCTGCCGGAGCTTCTCGGCCGTGTCATCGCCCACCTCCCTCTCCCCGACGACCTCGCACGCTTCCGCGCCGTCTGCCGCCCATGGCGCGCCGCCGTGCGCCACCACGCCCGCCGCCTCCCGTGGCTAGCTCGTCCTCCCCGACGGATCCTTCTGCACCATCGCCGGCGACGACGTGATCACCCACTTCCACCTCGACGGCGACGCCATTATCCCCGGCGTGCCGAAGCCGGAGGACGCGACCTGCGTCGGCTCCACCGACGCCTGGCTCGCGCTGGACTGCGTCGGCGACGAGGCCCAGCGCAGCTACCTCCTCGGCAAGATCTGCGGCGGCTGCTGCTGCAGCGTCCTCGACGAAGACGTCAAGCACAAGCCCAGCTACCTCCTGCACAACCCCTTCACCGGCGCCACCGTGCCGTTGCCGGAGCTCGACGGCGTCATTGGCAGCGCTTCCAGGAGGCTTGAGATCCGCAAGGTGCTGATGCGGTCGTCGAGTCCGGACGACATCGTCGCTGTCGTGACCAACAACTGGAACTACAATGTCATCCTGTGCCGCCCCGGCAAGGGTACGGATGTGTTGCGCTACTACCGTGTCATTGACATCGCCTTTCTCGGAGATTGGCTCTATGGGATCACACCTGATGAACACTTTTTCGCCTTCCGTCTAGAGGATGATGATGATGGCAAGCCCATTGTTACGGAAAAGAGGCGCTTCATTATGAACCCATTGCCTGAAGGGAAGGAAGACTATTGGAGCTGGATTGATGAAGATAGCGATGATGACGACGCCAACAATGACGATGGTGGAGATGGCGGCAGTGACAATGGCAACAATGAAGATGAGAACAAGGAGGAGGAAGCGGACGATGTGGCTGAAAACAAACAAGAGGCAGAGGGAAACTCAAGTGGTGATGAAGAGGCGGACGACGAGAAGAAGGATGCGGATGACGAAGAACAAAACAAAGAAGAGGAAGCGGGCGATGTGGCCGAAAACAAACAAGAGGCAGAGGGAAACTCAAGTGGTGATGAAGAGGCGGACGACGAGAAGAAGGATGCGGATGACGAAGAACAAAACAAAGAAGAGGAAGCGGGCGATGTGGCCGAAAACAAACAAGAGGCAGAGGGAAACTCAAGTGGTGATGAAGAGGCGGACGACGAGAAGAAGGATGCGGATGACGAAGAACAAAACAAAGAAGAGGAAGCGGGCGATGTGGCCGAAAACAAACAAGAGGCAGAGGGAAACTCAAGTGGTGATGAAGAGGCGGACGACGAGAAGAAGGATGCGGATGACGAAGAACAAAACAAAGAAGAGGAAGCGGGCGATGTGGCCGAAAACAAACAAGAGGCAGAGGGAAACTCAAGTGGTGATGAAGAGGCGGACGACGAGAAGAAGGATGCGGATGACGAAGAACAAAACAAAGAAGAGGAAGCGGGCGATGTGGCCGAAAACAAACAAGAGGCAGAGGGAAACTCAAGTGGTGATGAAGAGGCGGACGACGAGAAGAAGGATGCGGATGACGAAGAACAAAACAAAGAAGAGGAAGCGGGCGATGTGGCCGAAAACAAACAAGAGGCAGAGGGAAACTCAAGTGGTGATGAAGAGGCGGACGACGAGAAGAAGGATGCGGATGACGAAGAACAAAACAAAGAAGAGGAAGCGGGCGATGTGGCCGAAAACAAACAAGAGGCAGAGGGAAACTCAAGTGGTGATGAAGAGGCGGACGACGAGAAGAAGGATGCGGATGACGAAGAACAAAACAAAGAAGAGGAAGCGGGCGATGTGGCCGAAAACAAACAAGAGGCAGAGGGAAACTCAAGTGGTGATGAAGAGGCGGACGACGAGAAGAAGGATGCGGATGACGAAGAACAAAACAAAGAAGAGGAAGCGGGCGATGTGGCCGAAAACAAACAAGAGGCAGAGGGAAACTCAAGTGGTGATGAAGAGGCGGACGACGAGAAGAAGGATGCGGATGACGAAGAACAAAACAAAGAAGAGGAAGCGGGCGATGTGGCCGAAAACAAACAAGAGGCAGAGGGAAACTCAAGTGGTGATGAAGAGGCGGACGACGAGAAGAAGGATGCGGATGACGAAGAACAAAACAAAGAAGAGGAAGCGGGCGATGTGGCCGAAAACAAACAAGAGGCAGAGGGAAACTCAAGTGGTGATGAAGAGGCGGACGACGAGAAGAAGGATGCGGATGACGAAGAACAAAACAAAGAAGAGGAAGCGGGCGATGTGGCCGAAAACAAACAAGAGGCAGAGGGAAACTCAAGTGGTGATGAAGAGGCGGACGACGAGAAGAAGGATGCGGATGACGAAGAACAAAACAAAGAAGAGGAAGCGGGCGATGTGGCCGAAAACAAACAAGAGGCAGAGGGAAACTCAAGTGGTGATGAAGAGGCGGACGACGAGAAGAAGGATGCGGATGACGAAGAACAAAACAAAGAAGAGGAAGCGGGCGATGTGGCCGAAAACAAACAAGAGGCAGAGGGAAACTCAAGTGGTGATGAAGAGGCGGACGACGAGAAGAAGGATGCGGATGACGAAGAACAAAACAAAGAAGAGGAAGCGGGCGATGTGGCCGAAAACAAACAAGAGGCAGAGGGAAACTCAAGTGGTGATGAAGAGGCGGACGACGAGAAGAAGGATGCGGATGACGAAGAACAAAACAAAGAAGAGGAAGCGGGCGATGTGGCCGAAAACAAACAAGAGGCAGAGGGAAACTCAAGTGGTGATGAAGAGGCGGACGACGAGAAGAAGGATGCGGATGACGAAGAACAAAACAAAGAAGAGGAAGCGGGCGATGTGGCCGAAAACAAACAAGAGGCAGAGGGAAACTCAAGTGGTGATGAAGAGGCGGACGACGAGAAGAAGGATGCGGATGACGAAGAACAAAACAAAGAAGAGGAAGCGGGCGATGTGGCCGAAAACAAACAAGAGGCAGAGGGAAACTCAAGTGGTGATGAAGAGGCGGACGACGAGAAGAAGGATGCGGATGACGAAGAACAAAACAAAGAAGAGGAAGCGGGCGATGTGGCCGAAAACAAACAAGAGGCAGAGGGAAACTCAAGTGGTGATGAAGAGGCGGACGACGAGAAGAAGGATGCGGATGACGAAGAACAAAACAAAGAAGAGGAAGCGGGCGATGTGGCCGAAAACAAACAAGAGGCAGAGGGAAACTCAAGTGGTGATGAAGAGGCGGACGACGAGAAGAAGGATGCGGATGACGAAGAACAAAACAAAGAAGAGGAAGCGGGCGATGTGGCCGAAAACAAACAAGAGGCAGAGGGAAACTCAAGTGGTGATGAAGAGGCGGACGACGAGAAGAAGGATGCGGATGACGAAGAACAAAACAAAGAAGAGGAAGCGGGCGATGTGGCCGAAAACAAACAAGAGGCAGAGGGAAACTCAAGTGGTGATGAAGAGGCGGACGACGAGAAGAAGGATGCGGATGACGAAGAACAAAACAAAGAAGAGGAAGCGGGCGATGTGGCCGAAAACAAACAAGAGGCAGAGGGAAACTCAAGTGGTGATGAAGAGGCGGACGACGAGAAGAAGGATGCGGATGACGAAGAACAAAACAAAGAAGAGGAAGCGGGCGATGTGGCCGAAAACAAACAAGAGGCAGAGGGAAACTCAAGTGGTGATGAAGAGGCGGACGACGAGAAGAAGGATGCGGATGACGAAGAACAAAACAAAGAAGAGGAAGCGGGCGATGTGGCCGAAAACAAACAAGAGGCAGAGGGAAACTCAAGTGGTGATGAAGAGGCGGACGACGAGAAGAAGGATGCGGATGACGAAGAACAAAACAAAGAAGAGGAAGCGGGCGATGTGGCCGAAAACAAACAAGAGGCAGAGGGAAACTCAAGTGGTGATGAAGAGGCGGACGACGAGAAGAAGGATGCGGATGACGAAGAACAAAACAAAGAAGAGGAAGCGGGCGATGTGGCCGAAAACAAACAAGAGGCAGAGGGAAACTCAAGTGGTGATGAAGAGGCGGACGACGAGAAGAAGGATGCGGATGACGAAGAACAAAACAAAGAAGAGGAAGCGGGCGATGTGGCCGAAAACAAACAAGAGGCAGAGGGAAACTCAAGTGGTGATGAAGAGGCGGACGACGAGAAGAAGGATGCGGATGACGAAGAACAAAACAAAGAAGAGGAAGCGGGCGATGTGGCCGAAAACAAACAAGAGGCAGAGGGAAACTCAAGTGGTGATGAAGAGGCGGACGACGAGAAGAAGGATGCGGATGACGAAGAACAAAACAAAGAAGAGGAAGCGGGCGATGTGGCCGAAAACAAACAAGAGGCAGAGGGAAACTCAAGTGGTGATGAAGAGGCAGACGACAAGAAGAAAGGATGCGGATGATGAAGCACAAAACAAAGAAGAGGAGGAGGATAGTGATAGCTCTAGTAGTGATGATGACGATGACGAGGATAGGTCAAGTGGTGATGGCATGATATCCGATGGCGAGGTCATAGTGCCTGATCGATGAGGAGTCATCCAATGACCCCAAAGGCTTCACTATTACCAGAAGGAAACTCGTCAAGTCACGGGCTGGGGAGCTGCTCATGGTGAGGCAATATGTGCAAGTACTCCCGAGTACTTATTACACTTGCAAGGTCGAGATCGATCTTCAAGGCGGACATCAGTGCAGGCAAGTGGGTCCCAATCACTGGTAGTTTTTTGGCCGAAGATGAGGCCCTATTCCTCAGCCGATCCTTCAGCAAGTCCACTCATGTGCACGGAGACATCAAACCAGGCTTCATATATTTTGATGTTCCGACGGATGCGTTTGACACCACATCATGGACCTGTGTCCCGTCTAGTCATCCACTGCAGATTGATCTCGTTAGGAGTAGATGGTCAACGTGGATCTTCCCACAAGAGTTGGTAGTTTAATGCAGTGTTGGTGATTTGTTAGCACAAACAATTACTCCGGTCACTTCTTGCTTTGCTCCTTCTGTTCTGTGCCTTTTGGATCAATCTTGATTGGCTATTAAATTATGTACCATATTTTCCTTTATAAGTACAATTTTGTTATAGTACTAGCGTTGATATAAAGTTATAAGAAGTACCAAACAAAGTCAATTATTATGTGTTGATGAAAACCATAAAAAATCAACATGGGGACGTGCATAAAAAATCAGCATGAAACACCCTCAGTAAGACAAATAGACAATGCACACAGAAACAAAATTGAACAGTCATATATACTACACGAGGCAAAGGTGAAGTTCATAGACGACGAGTTAATAAAATGATTTACATGCGAGTAAACAAGGGAGCCAACAATTGAAAAGATCTGTCCAGTAAGATGTTTCTTATTGAGACTAAAAAATTAGGCGGTGGTGGCGAGCGGCGTTCCCTGAATGCTGCCATGGCGATCGAACCTGTGGTAGTAGGTAAGTATTATATCAGGGATAGCCGAGGGACTGAATTACTAGTCGTGCAATATCATACCCGGCCATGTTCAGAAACTGCGTATATGTGATTGAATAACTAACAGGATTAGCATCGTATAAAAAGAACAGGATTAGCATCAATTCAACTCAAGCATTGAAACATCTTGGAAAGCTGATTAGCACACCACGTTAGCATCAAATCAAGCATCATGCCATGGATATGCAAAACTGGTTAAATCAAGTAGGGCACCAACCTAATAAAAACACCACCAAAATTCGATCAAATTTGTTGGCCGGCCGTTCACCTGGGTGGGCTTCAAAAGCACACTTGGGCCAATTTTATCTGGCCAATTTTACTTGCAAGTAAAAAGTCGCCTCCCCTCCTCTCTCGTCGTACGCAAGCAAACCCTAGCCGCCAGGACTGCCACCCTACCCAGCGCCATAGCCACGGCCTCCTTCAGTTCTACGCTCGAATCCCTCGCCCCCTTCCATTGTGGTATTGGATTGCCGGCATCTCTGCTCGTGCCCGACTGTGCTTTCCTTCGGTAGCACAAGGATCCCCATGAACCCATCCTGTTCTTGTTTCGATTGTTGTTGGTTTTTCGCTGTAATGGATATTTGTGTTTGCAGATCTGGGCAGTCACATGATGAGGGGCTCACTCTTGAGCCTGATGATGGCTAATTTTAGATCTTGCTCCTCGATTTGGTACAGGCTCATTTTCGTATTATTCTTTGTTTGCCTAGTCCCTGCCCGATCCGATATTGACGGGGGATTTTTAATCGTACTCGCTCACCGAATCCGCATCTCGCCGCTCGGTGAAAAAAAATATCGCCCCCCTCCATTTTTTTCTCTTGAATTTGTAAGCAACTGCTGCGAGTAGACCAATCTTCGTTAGATTTTATACAGGATTTTCTGTGTTTTTTATGTTTAGTGTTTTTAAGGTTTTTCAATGGTTATAATCTTGTCAAAATTTTGCGTGGAGGCTCGATTCTTTCCGTTTCCGTTTATTGCTTGCCCTGCACATTTTATTTATACACTCATCTTGCTAATCTGGCTTAGCAAATGACCTGTGTGGTGTGAAATTGTCATTTGATCTATCAGGTTCAATCCTGATGCTGCCGGCTGACTCCGGCAATAGTGCTTCCTCCAAAACTCAGATCCCAGCCATGCTAGCCCAAACTCAGAATCCAATCACGGATGCAGCCCAAACTCAGAATCCAATCATGCATGCCTGATGCAGCCTGATTTCCCAACACGTACCGCCGATGCGGACTGATTTTCACCCTGTCCCATTGATCTGGCATGTTGAATTGAGTCTTAGTAGGATAATCAAACTGTCTGTCTAGTGTAGGTTTCAGTTGTAAAAGTTGTAAATTCATTGGTGAGCACAACATTTGTATATATTTTAGATAGTTTCTGTAACTCTTTGCGTGAAGCCACGCAAAACCCTCAAAAGCAAAGCTGTTTTAGAATGATTTGTCCATAGCAGAAGTCTCCAAATCCTCTAGGGACATGATTTCCATGATGTTCTTTAGTATTGATTTATTCATTATGTTCCATCTGATGTATTGTACATATAAGCTTCAAGGACTATACAAATATGAGCTGGCTGTCCTTTTATCGAATAGCAGTTTTATTTCCTTCCATTCATTCATTCATGAGCATATGCATGCATGGCACCTTTTTAAGTTCTTTGTCAGTGCTTGGTAAGATACACACACATAGAAACTCTGTGCCAGCTGAACTTTCACTCAAAAACTTTTTTTCTTTTGTTTTTGCCATACAGACTGTTTCGATCACATCTTAATGTTGAATTATGAGGATTATTTCATTGGTTTCATTTGTTGGTGCACGCACATCTCACCAGATAACTCGAGAGGAACAGTGGCACCTAAGATGATGATGTATTTCTAGGGATGTGATTTCCATGATGTCCTTTTAGTTTGATTTATTCATTATATGTTCCATCTGATGTATTGTTCATATAAGCTTCAATGACTACAAATATGAGCTGGTGGTCCTTATACTGCATAGCAGTCCTATTTCCTGTCATTCATTCTTGCATGAGCATATGCATGCATGGCACATCTGTAAGTTCTTGGTCATAGTGCTTGGTAAGGTGTACACACATAGAAGCTCCGTGCTAGCTGAACTTTCGCTCAAAACTTTTTTTTTCTAGACTGTTTTGATCACATCTTAATTGTTGAATTATGAGGATTATTTCACTGGTTTCTTTTGTTGGATGCACGCACAGCTCACCAGATAACTTGAGGGGAACAGATATTGCTTGACACGAATCTGAGTATATCTTATCAGTGGCACCTATGATGATGAGTATGTTAACTACATGTTTTTCAATTTGCTTTCATGATCAATTTACAATGCAAAATGATCTCTAGTTTAACAGTAGTTACCTTGAAGTTCAATTGATACTAGTTTATATCTGAAAAGGTCCATTTCTCTGCATCCTTGTCTCTGTCAAAGCCATGTAGGTCGTCACTCGTCACCATTAGGATAATACCAGGCATGCATGCAAGAATAAGTGTTTTTTATGCTTATCTATAAATTTTAAAGATAGACTTCTAGGATGCTGCTGGCTGGCTTGATGATACTTCCTGTCAAACCAATACCCAATCATGTGATGATGCCTGCCCTCGTTAGGAGGGAACAAAATTTTGATTGATTTATACAATCCATTTTGTCACACATATGAAATCTTTGTAGGATGCAGTGAACTGTCTGGTCTTTCTACCGTGGATTTCATGTGTAAAAGTTTTCATGTACACTGACAATTTTTTGATGTTTTGTATAAAGATTGTATTTTATAAAAATATGGAGCTCAAACCACTAAAATTGTTATGTTTTGTCACGGTTTCTTTATAAGAAAAGCCATGCTCTACTTTGGCACGATTTGTTATATAAGAAAAGTCCCACCATCCTACATGTGTTGATTTTGATAAGGGAAAAAGTAGTTCATTACGTCAAATATTATTTTTTTTCTTATATTTTTGTTTTTCTGTTAAATCCCCGTAATACCATATTCAACATTTTTGTTAAACGGGTTCAACATTTTGAAAAAATCAATTCAACATTTTTAGAAAATGTTGAAATAATACATGACAAATGTTGGGATAATATAATAGAAATGTTGAATTACTATATGAAAATGTTGAAATGTAAAATTTAAATTTATAATAACATATTGGATCTCATTTGGTTGCATTAATTCCAACAAATACTATAGTTAAAATGGATTTTAAATCGGATACATAATTTAATCGAAAAGATTGATTGAAGTTTGAAAATGGTTAGGATTCTTCCGTCTCGCCGGCCGAACCTTATTGCCCACCGTATATCTCCCACGTGCTGCATGCTGGCGTCATCCTTCCACTTCCACGCGTGTGTCTTCTCCATCTTAGATGTAATCTTGATTGTTCAAACACAACCGCAGGAATCTTAAACATTGGAAGCTACTACATCTAAAAAAACTTCCGGAAACCATATAGGATCCCGATTCTTGGGTGGCCTAATGACCCAATACCCGAAACAAATATTCTCATGTAAATACCCGTTGGGCCAGCCCACAAAACTCTGGCATGTCCCATTGAACATCACTTTGGATCATTGGGCCGGGTAACCCAAATTGGCTAATCCAACTCCCTCGCGCCAGCATTTGTTGATCGCACCTCTCCCCTTCCCATCATTGCCATTGTGAAGCACCTGTGTGACGAATTGATGGGTCCCGTTGCGCAGCAGTTCATACAGCTGCTACGGGCCGTGGTGTCATCCACCCATGATAAGGTTAATGTGTGCTGCAAACGCTGGTGGCTAGAAGGACGAGGAGCAAAAGTGTGTCCAGAAAAGTTCCAAACGGCCTGCACACTTTTCTATTCCGGAATAGGAAAGTGTGCCAGCCATCTGGAACTTTTCTGGGAAGCTTTTTTTTCAGCACGCGTGTAGAGGAGAGCAACACAACCAAAAGTAAGAAGAGAGAGCCTGTGGATCGCCGCCACCAAGTAGACTACGAGAAAATCACCAAATAGATATTCAACTAATTAATCTTACCACATAAGGATTCATATTTTGGACCCGATGCGCCATCGACAATAATATAATACCAATATTACCGCTAGTTATCGGCTATACCATAAAAATTAAGAAAAAAAGTAAGGAAATGTGAAGTAATGTCTTCGGCGAATGAGATTCGTCGAAAATGGGAACCAAGAGGCTAAAGACAGAGGAGGTGTACCAGAGAGGTGTGTCAAAAAGAAGAGCGCTCGTGGATTGCCGCCGCCGCCAAGAAGAGCGCTCAATGATTTAGGTTGGGTTGGTGGCTGGCTAGGGTTAGCAGTGCTAGGAATTTATAGTGCGCGAGCTGGCATCATTTAAAGCAATGGGCCCAATTTGAATTCTCTAGCATTTTACACATTATGACTTGGTCGCTGATATGTGGGTCCATGGGTAATGAATTGGCATGGAGATTCTTGGGTGGCCTAATGACCCAATACCCGAAACAAATATTCTCATGTAAATACCCGTTGGGCCGGCCCACAAAACTCTGGCATGTCCTATTGAACATCACTTTGGATCATTGGGCCGGGTAACCCAATTGGCCAATCCAACTCCCTCAGGACAACAGTCATCGATCGCGCCTCTCCCCTTCCCATCATTACCGTCATGAAGAACCTGCCTAACGAATCGATGGGCTCCATTGCGCAAAAGTTCATACAGCTGCTATGGGCCATGGTGCCGTCCACCCGTGATAAGGTTAGTGTATGCTGCGAATGCCGGTGGCTAGAAGGACGAGGAGCAAAAGTGCATCCGAAAAAGTTCCAAACGTCTTACACACTTTTCTATTCTGGAATAGGAAAGTGTGTAGGCCGTCTAGAACTTTTCTGGGAAGCTTTTTTTTCTCTTCCTTTTCAGATTTGTTGTGTGCTGAATCGGCGCGGATGTGGTGATGTGCCTCGTGCTATTTGCTATATGTGGATGGGAGTGTGCAAATGATTCAGGTGTCTTAATTTGTGAATCACTGAGATTCAAGGTCTGCAATTTAAATCAAATCCATGTTGTGCATGATTTACGGAAGAATTTGTGTGTGAGTCGACCGAATCCTTATCCCTAGCCCGTGTGGAACAAGAATTGCAGACGACATTTTTGGCATCAGAAAAAAAATAAACTTACTACGATCCTGAACACACGATCCATCCAAATCTTTCTAAACAAAACCACGAGACGAAACCACCAACCAGATGATCACAACAGTCACCCCCAAAATCCAACCAAATCAACGCCAGATCGATATAGCCGGCACCCAAAAAACACGGGCATCGACATGAGGGACAAGCAGATTTGGGTGAGAACCCAAAGCAAGGGTAAATATGAATCTACAAACAAGGGCACGAGCGATCGGTGCGAGTGAGCGCAGACCTGGGAGCCTTGGGAGGGGGCCGAACCCAGCGCCGATCCGGAGGTCATGCTGGTGGCGAGGTGACTGGCGATCCCAACAAAAAGAGCAGAGGGGCAAAAATGTCCTTTTAGATAGGAAATAAATGTATTTTGATTAAAAAAGAGGGAAAATACACCTAATGGCATAGAAAATGAGAGGACAATGTTTCGAGGCCCATTTTTACGAAGACGTCGTTAGAAACGGCAAAACTGTGAAGCGCAACATTTCAAGTCCTAAAATTACAATTTTCTCTTAGTTTTGGGTAACCCTGTGCTTATTTTTTTTGGTCAACCCATTATTTGGATTCTTTATATTGGGTTGAGTGGGTTGGGCACTAGTTGACCCAAAACTGACACACTTGCATCCTGAGTAATGGGCCCATATTTAGTGACCAAGTTATAATAATAAAGTTATAGGAGAATAGGAAGGAATAAAATATTTACTTAAAAAAAAGGATTGAGTAATGTCTCATTGCATAGTGTGACACTTGTTTTCACCGTGCTCCCTAGCTATTTGAACTTTGACAACCTTTTAAGGGCACACAAATAATCCTTCTTCTAATATGTGTAAGGCATATGCTACAAATCAATTGTTTTTCTCACTAGTTGTCTTATTATCTTACTTTTATTGATCGTTTATGTCCTCAAGCATATGATCAGCTGAAATTACTCATGAACAAGAATCAATCATCATTTGTTGTGGAAACGCGATACTCTTATTTTTTTATATCGTGTTGATAGTCAGGATAGGCACTGAAATGTTTTTTATACAAAAAGATAAATTTACACTTCAAGTTTACCTCATGGTTGTGTTGCTCGGGCTTCATCTCCAAAAGGTATGTTTTGGTTGTGTTGCTCGGGCTTCATCTCCAAAAGGTATGTTTCAATGTAACTCGGTTTATTATTACCAAATCACAAAGTCCACATGTTTAGAATCCTATAATCACAATTTTCTCTACGTACATGCCCCGTATAAACGTTAGCATCAAGTAGACTATATGGTGCAAAAACAGAAAAGATGCTTTGATGGTTAAGAAATTGATTGAGGACTAGATAGAGATGACAATGGAGGAGACGTACAGTATGTCACCCTGACCCTGAAGCACGCACATGCATAGGACATAGGAGCTCGATCGAGCAAACCTCACCTCACCGCGCATCCCTCCGTGGAATGAAGAAAAATTGACACCAGCAGGCAAGCTAGGCAGCCACCGCCACGGCCAGCACATCGAACGCCACCGCGCCGCCGGCTTCTCGCTCCACGACGGCGAGGCGCGTGCGAAGTGGACGTCGCCGCGTTCCAGCGTGCGGCGCGCTGCTCGGAGCACGCACACACACGGCGCGACGGAACACCATGGCGGCCGGCCAACTGCAGCCTCGCCTGGCGCGCAACGAGGCAGAGCAGAAAGAGGCCGCAGTGATCGGTGACGTCGCAGTCGGCGGCGGACGCCACCAAGAGCACGAGCTGGCCGCCGCCGTCCACCGCGCCGTGATCTCCGGCACGCTGATGCTGAGAGGCTTGCCAAATTGGGCCTGGTCCACGGACCCGTGTTTAGGCCGGCCTGACCTTGAAGCATATATGACGCAGTCACGCCGCCCGATCGTCAAGTTCCGGCGATGACTCACCTCGCCGCGTCCATCACCAGCCGGCACGCGGAAGCGGAACGTCCACCCCGCCGCCGCCGACCATGAACGACTTTCGCCAGCCAGCACGACGCGCCACGTTCCAGCGTGCAGAGGAGAGCAGCAAAGCGCCATGCCACACAACCAAAAGTTCCATCGCTGCCCCGTCGGCGTCGAACGTCACCGCGCGCTGGCTCGCCGCCACGCCACGTCCGACGTTGACGCCGCCGCGTTCCCGCGTGCGGCGCGCCAATCTCGGAGTCGGAGCATACAGAAGGTGCGACGGAACACCATGGAGACCGGCCACGGGGCACCTGCACTGCACTGCCGAGCCAAGCGACTGGACGGGATGGGGCAACCAGAAGCTGCTTCTGGTGATTGGTTGCGACACAAGCGGCGGATGCCTCACCGGCGATGCCGCCGGCGGATGCCTCGCTTATTGCCGGCTCTCGGCTCGGCAGCCAGGGGTGGTCGGTATTTCATTTACCGTCCACCCCTGGGCTGTTAAGAGTCGTCCGATCCACAATAGGCGGTCAGGATGCACCAATGACGGAACAGAGAACTACCTCGCCGCGCCCTCTCGTCAGGTCGTGATCCCGCGCGCCGCTTCGAACAGAGACCAAGATCGTGGCCATCAGGAACTTGTTGGAGTCATCTTTACGTGAATTTGCTCCAAATATGCACTTTTTTCACTCAAACTATTCACGTTTGGTGTTTTGTCGCAGCTCGGCGGCCGGTGAGCTTGCTGCAGAACCCGGCAGGTCACCTAAGCTTTTCTTTCCCCCGCCATTCTGTTATTTGGCTTACACAAGGACTGAGCGGAGGATTAGTTCAGTTATTATTTGGTGATGAGGTGAGCAGCTGCCTTGGAAAGGCTAGAAAAAGAAAAGTCTTAGAATTTGCTCTTCGTGTTCGTGCACAACACTGACATGGGCCGGTAAGTGAATTGCACAGCTTGTGGAAAGCGCAGGGAATGGTGAGCAAACTGAATGAAAGGCAATGAGATGGACAACAAGAAGGAAACCATGCATGGTCTTTCCAGCCAAATATTAAGATCGATAAGATGCGACCAATATAATAGTCCATATGCTTCACTCCCAATTTTCATAGTCGGCCATTAATTAACAGTTCATTTAGATATGGATTTTTGTTGTGGTGGAATGTAGCGTTCTTATTTCATTATTTTCTTCTAGTGTGAGTTGGCGAGGTTAGAGGATCTTTAAAATCCCCAAAGGCGTGGTTTACGTAAAGAAAGACCTTATTGCTTGCTTCCATTCCATATACCCGGCATCACAACCCATGGCATGCATGGTTGCCAATTCATCCTTACGAGTGTGTCACATGCACTGCACAAACCTAATGTAATTTATCACATGAATGAATCAACACAAATTACAAAATTAAGACTATACTGAACAGAACCTAATAACTTTATCTTGCTGTTCCTGAATCCTAACTGTTAAGGTGGCATTGCGCGGCCAGCATACAGTTCAACCCCAATTCAGCATACAGAACCAATGGCTTAAACCCACTAGCTCTGTGGAGGGAAAAGCCACGTTAGCAGCTTTGTATCGGCTGATCTCCACTGTCTAGGCAGACTAACCGGCCTACAAGTCCCAGACCTTGTGTCAAACACATCGTCTATATCCATATTGTATATGGAACCATCTTTGATGATGTCTCCATGCACACGAGTGGACTTGCAAAAGGATCTGCTGAGAAAGAGCGCCTCGCCTTGAGCTAGCACGTCGTCAGTGATCATCGGCACCCGTTTATTATTACCAAATCACAAAGTCCACATGTTTAGAATCCTATAATCACAATTTTCTCTACGTACATGCCCCGTATAAACGTTAGCATCAAGTAGACTATATGGTGCAAAAACAGAAAAGATGCTTTGATGGTTAAGAAATTGATTGAGGACTAGATAGAGATGACAATGGAGGAGACGTACAGTATGTCACCCTGACCCTGAAGCACGCACATGCATAGGACATAGGAGCTCGATCGAGCAAACCTCACCTCACCGCGCATCCCTCCGTGGAATGAAGAAAAATTGACACCAGCAGGCAAGCTAGGCAGCCACCGCCACGGCCAGCACATCGAACGCCACCGCGCCGCCGGCTTCTCGCTCCACGACGGCGAGGCGCGTGCGAAGTGGACGTCGCCGCGTTCCAGCGTGCGGCGCGCTGCTCGGAGCACGCACACACACGGCGCGACGGAACACCATGGCGGCCGGCCAACTGCAGCCTCGCCTGGCGCGCAACGAGGCAGAGCAGAAAGAGGCCGCAGTGATCGGTGACGTCGCAGTCGGCGGCGGACGCCACCAAGAGCACGAGCTGGCCGCCGCCGTCCACCGCGCCGTGATCTCCGGCACGCTGATGCTGAGAGGCTTGCCAAATTGGGCCTGGTCCACGGACCCGTGTTTAGGCCGGCCTGACCTTGAAGCATATATGACGCAGTCACGCCGCCCGATCGTCAAGTTCCGGCGATGACTCACCTCGCCGCGTCCATCACCAGCCGGCACGCGGAAGCGGAACGTCCACCCCGCCGCCGCCGACCATGAACGACTTTCGCCAGCCAGCACGACGCGCCACGTTCCAGCGTGCAGAGGAGAGCAGCAAAGCGCCATGCCACACAACCAAAAGTTCCATCGCTGCCCCGTCGGCGTCGAACGTCACCGCGCGCTGGCTCGCCGCCACGCCACGTCCGACGTTGACGCCGCCGCGTTCCCGCGTGCGGCGCGCCAATCTCGGAGTCGGAGCATACAGAAGGTGCGACGGAACACCATGGAGACCGGCCACGGGGCACCTGCACTGCACTGCCGAGCCAAGCGACTGGACGGGATGGGGCAACCAGAAGCTGCTTCTGGTGATTGGTTGCGACACAAGCGGCGGATGCCTCACCGGCGATGCCGCCGGCGGATGCCTCGCTTATTGCCGGCTCTCGGCTCGGCAGCCAGGGGTGGTCGGTATTTCATTTACCGTCCACCCCTGGGCTGTTAAGAGTCGTCCGATCCACAATAGGCGGTCAGGATGCACCAATGACGGAACAGAGAACTACCTCGCCGCGCCCTCTCGTCAGGTCGTGATCCCGCGCGCCGCTTCGAACAGAGACCAAGATCGTGGCCATCAGGAACTTGTTGGAGTCATCTTTACGTGAATTTGCTCCAAATATGCACTTTTTTCACTCAAACTATTCACGTTTGGTGTTTTGTCGCAGCTCGGCGGCCGGTGAGCTTGCTGCAGAACCCGGCAGGTCACCTAAGCTTTTCTTTCCCCCGCCATTCTGTTATTTGGCTTACACAAGGACTGAGCGGAGGATTAGTTCAGTTATTATTTGGTGATGAGGTGAGCAGCTGCCTTGGAAAGGCTAGAAAAAGAAAAGTCTTAGAATTTGCTCTTCGTGTTCGTGCACAACACTGACATGGGCCGGTAAGTGAATTGCACAGCTTGTGGAAAGCGCAGGGAATGGTGAGCAAACTGAATGAAAGGCAATGAGATGGACAACAAGAAGGAAACCATGCATGGTCTTTCCAGCCAAATATTAAGATCGATAAGATGCGACCAATATAATAGTCCATATGCTTCACTCCCAATTTTCATAGTCGGCCATTAATTAACAGTTCATTTAGATATGGATTTTTGTTGTGGTGGAATGTAGCGTTCTTATTTCATTATTTTCTTCTAGTGTGAGTTGGCGAGGTTAGAGGATCTTTAAAATCCCCAAAGGCGTGGTTTACGTAAAGAAAGACCTTATTGCTTGCTTCCATTCCATATACCCGGCATCACAACCCATGGCATGCATGGTTGCCAATTCATCCTTACGAGTGTGTCACATGCACTGCACAAACCTAATGTAATTTATCACATGAATGAATCAACACAAATTACAAAATTAAGACTATACTGAACAGAACCTAATAACTTTATCTTGCTGTTCCTGAATCCTAACTGTTAAGGTGGCATTGCGCGGCCAGCATACAGTTCAACCCCAATTCAGCATACAGAACCAATGGCTTAAACCCACTAGCTCTGTGGAGGGAAAAGCCACGTTAGCAGCTTTGTATCGGCTGATCTCCACTGTCTAGGCAGACTAACCGGCCTACAAGTCCCAGACCTTGTGTCAAACACATCGTCTATATCCATATTGTATATGGAACCATCTTTGATGATGTCTCCATGCACACGAGTGGACTTGCAAAAGGATCTGCTGAGAAAGAGCGCCTCGCCTTGAGCTAGCACGTCGTCAGTGATCATCGGCACCCACTGGCCTGCTTCAATGTCTGCCCTGAAGACCTCCACCTTGCGAGTGTAGGATCTGGAAACTGGAGGAACTTGCTTCTGATGCCTCACCATCAGCAACTCCTCTCCGTTTGGTGACTTGACGAGGTGCCGAGTGGTGTTGATGTAGTCCTTGGGCTCATATGGCACCTCACCATCCTCCACTATATCCTCACCATCAGACAACACATCACCATTATTGAATCTGCTATCGTCATCATCATCCGCTGTCGTCGTCGCTGTCCATCCAGCTGAACAAGTCTTCCTCATCATCGGCCAAGCGGTGCTTAATAACTCGCTTACAGTCGATAACAATGGGCCTGCTGTCCTCGTCCTCGGCAATATCAAACACGAGGAGGTCTTCGTCGGGCGTGATACCATACAGCCTGCCTCCGACGAACTCGACGTCAAAGACACAGAAATAGGGCAGCACGAACATACCCTTGCCGGGGCGGCACAGGATGATGTTGTGGTTCCAGTTGTTGGTGACGACGGCAACGACATCATCCTCAGGACTACTACTTGATGATGAGCGCATGAGCACGTTGCGGATCTCGAAGGTCTCGGCTGCGTCGTCGCCAACAATGGCGTCCAGCTCGGGGAGCGGCACGGTCTCGCCGGAGAAGGGGTTGTGCAGCATGTAGGCGTGCGTGTGCTTGACGTCGGGCCTGGCGTCGGCGGACTTGCCCGTGTCGTGGCAGAAGTTGTCCCAGAGAGAGGTGCGCCGGTACACGTCGTCGTCGGTGAGGTCGAGCGCGAGGGATCCGGTGGACGGAGAAGTCGGCGGCGGCGTCGTGGCCGATGGTGCAGAAGGAGGCGTCCGGGAACACCATCCACGGGAGGCGCTCGGCGATGATGCCATCAGGAGAGGACGGCGGCGACGATGCCATCGTCGGCCGGGCTGGCTGTTCGTACGTAGGTGCAATTGCAAATCGGGTTGCGAGCAGGGGAGACGCCGCCGCGGTCAATATATATACACAGTGCGGCCGCCGTGCTGGAAACCTGGCCGGACTCGGATAGCTAGCAGATATACCGTGCGTCTTCCTTGCTTTCCAATTTTGGTTCGTTTGGCCGAGTTCATCTAGGATTTGTACGCACGGTCATTTTGCTTTGTATGGATCATATACGCACATTGGCTGCCAAAAATAAACCCGGCTTGCATCTCGTCTTACGTTGGCGTGCCACGGGCCGGCACGGCACGGTGGAAATGGCTGTGGCCCATGGGCGGGCACGGCACGGTTAAACGGCCCATGTGCCGTGTCATGGGCCGAAGGCCTGGCCCATAGCACGCTCTGGCACGGCACGGTCGGCACGCCGCCGCGGTGGCCATCTATAAGGATTTGTACGCACAGTCATTTTGCTTGTATGGATCATATACGCACATTGGCTGCCAATAATAAACCCGGCTTGCATCGTCTTAATTCAGACGTGATCGGGATGATGAAGGACACAATCTCTCTTTAGCTTGACCTGCTACGTATTTTGGCAGGACGTCTCGATCGGCGACATGGCCTGTGACGAAGCCGCCGATGGTGCACAAGGAACCTACAGTCCGCGAAGAAAGATCCACGGCAGCTGGCAGACGCGCGGAAGAGAGCGAGGTCAGCTGGCGACCTGGCGTGCTACGTATTTCGATCAGTGTTGTTTATCTCCCTAGTTGACCTGAATATAACCATTAGCAAACCTTGGCTGAGTCAGCAGTTCCGTCTAACTGATTAAACATTGACGTCTCGTCAGTTAAATGGCCGCCTAACCAACTTTGTCCATTGTGCAGACAGGGTCCAACGCCAACCTAATACTAAGCAAGCTCATGGGTTTTGTCCTCATCCATCGCTTCCAATCAATTATCCGGGTTCCATGCATGAACAGATCGATGACAGTGGACTTGTGCCTAATTCTTCGTCTTTAATTTAGTCCAAGCCTCAGCTCAAGGATACAATAATATGTGCATTGGCGGTATGCATGGCAACCACAGCAGATTCTGATGCATACCTAGCACAGAAAAAAAAATACAGGAAGATGGAGTAATATGAACACACTCCAGAAAGACAGGGCAAAAGAGGAACAATCTCAGCGATTTCTTTGTCCATGTAACACATGTACACTCTAACTAGAACACCAATTCTTTTGTATCCAAAAACAGATACAGAACTATACAGAACGATGCACGCACATTAATATGTCACAGAATTGAACTGTGGTATCATCACCCATGGCCTGAACAATAATCCGGTGAACAAACTGAAGCACGAGATTTAGCGAAATGAAGGTACTAGCTAGAGTATTATTAGTCTGAGTTTCTTCACCCCAAAATTGCATCCATGCAGCAGCTCACTCGATCATCCTTTGTTGAAGAAGAAGGGGGTATTGGTATTGGCTTTGCAGGAAGAAGAAGAAGCCGATGCAGAGGCAGAGGCTGCAGTGCTCTGTTCGTCCCTGTGCACCCTGCTCTTGGCCTTGTGCGCCACCAGCATCTTCTTGAGCGCGCGCATCATCCCCACCAGCCCGGCGGCCGCCGCCGCGAGCTCCTCGACGCGCCCAGCACCGCCTCGCGCTGGTCCTTGGTGGCCGCCGCCCTCCTGGCCCTGTCGGCGGCGGCCGGCACGGCGATGGACCGGCGGCGCGACACGTCGAGGGAGCTCGGGAACAGGTCGCCGTCGTTCTTCCTGGCCCGGGCAGCGGCATCGTCGTCGTCGTTGAGGTCCTCCCAGAGGCTGTCCATCCCCTCCTCCTCGTCCTCGTCGAAGAAGCCGCCGTAGTCGCTGAGCGAGGGGGAGCACGCGCCGCCCGCGGCGAGGCGCCGGCGGCCGAGCAGCACCCTGTCGCGCCACGGCGACGCGGCGCAGTCGGCGGCGGAGAAGCTGCGGCGGATCGGGGAGGAGAGCAGCCAGACCGGCGGGGAGGACGACGCCGACGCCGAGCAGGGCGGGTGGTGGTGGAAGTCCTTGCCGGCGACGAGCGGCGGCGGCGTGGGGAAGGTGAACTCGTCGCTGTCGTTGTTGTCTTCTTGGTCCTGCCGCCGGTGCTCCTCGGGCGGCACGGCCATGGCGGAGCTCTGGCAAGCCGGCCGGCGCGCGCCTCGATCGGGATTTCAGAGGAATAATCGGTGGCTGCTGGCTGCTGCGCTGGCAGAATAGAATGGGATGGAATCTTTCGCCTTTGTGTGTGGATTACGCCTCTTTCTTCTTCTTCTTCCTCGTCGGCGGCGTCTTGGTATTGGGTTGCGAGGACGAGGATTTCTTGGGCCGCGACGCCGACGCCAAATTTATTCAATTCCAAGCTTGCACTTGCACTTGCACTTGGACTTGCAGCGAGCTGTGCGGATGGAATTGAAATGGAATGACGGCAGGAGCGGCCGGTGATCCCGCGCGCGCTAATTTATATAACTGTAAAATGTATCTGCGCGCCTTTTGGCCGTCAGATCCGCTTCAAACGGTCTGGAACCCTTAAAACAAGGGCCATGTTGTCTTGCTTTCATCTCAACGATCTCCACCGTTATTTGGTTTATTTTGTCATGCTTTTAATAATGCCGTTTCCAATCCAATATATACAAAGTAGAAAATTAATTCGATTATGCATTGTACAATTGGTGAGGTAAATTTTGAATCATATACGCCACTAATTAATTAAATCAAATATATGCTTAGCAATGAATTTATGATTAATTAATATACATATAGTACTATACTCTATAGTATCTGGAAGAAATTTATTCTGAACCTTATATTTCAAGGGTGGAATCTTGCAAGTTGAAAGTCTAAGATAAAGATGATCCCTATAATTAGAAGCTTACACAAGTGCAAAGGGTGTCTCCAGATAGCTACAAGGGAACCTGCATCAAATTTTCGTCTACATTAACACGAGAATAAACAAACATAAATATGTTTTAGCTACTAGTCAGGCTCTCCAAGATGCACGGGACTTTAATTCACCTAATATGTATGGGTTATTATGAAAGGTTGAGGACATGCGATGGTTGGTCCCCTCTATTGGAGTTGCTTACTATAATATCTTTCTTTAAGGGATGTACAATATTTATTATCTATTTGACACGTATAGACAGCTCTACAATGGATTGTTTATTTTGCCGTCGGTGTGATAGTTAATGCATACTCTGGTTAACGTTGTTTTGCATGTGAACCTGATGTAGTAGACAAGACAGTAGACAACAACACTCTCTTTCCTCGTTAAATGATTGTCATATCAACTCATTTTAGTTATGTGGACAGATACAAACAGCTGATGTGTAACTTTTGTACACTTGTACATGCCCTCAGGTGACATGTACAAGTCTTATAGCTAATAGCTAACTCTACTGGGGTTACAGACATTTTTGTGGAAGAATATTAAGCACTTATGTTACTAGTTTGGTACTCTTCTAGCTTAAAATAGGCTTTCTTTCTTGTCACCACCACCTGCCCAAAGCCCCCGAACCCATACATCAAGGCGGAGAGCATGAAGCTAATTAAACCTCTATCAATGGAACCTTCTTCCGACTCGTTTGTTCTATTCACTTGACTTATCAGCTACCAGACATCAGTGTTTTTCTCTCAACAAAACCAGCACCAGCCACCAACCAGCGAATAGTGTTTTTCGTCATAGTAGTACGACTATAAGTACAACAATTATGAAACAAATTGGAATATGTGATGAGTGCTGATATGAATTGCCTGTTTTTTCCATAATAATTGAATAAAATATATATGTTTCCATGGTGTGGGAGGACATTTTTTTAATAAAAGAAATGAACAGACACGAGATAGCTGCCCTGTTATATTGTAGTATTTATTTATTAAAAATGATGAGCCAGACAGCAGGGAAGGCTTCCAATTAGTAGCTAGTGATTGCTGATGATAAGACTAAAATCTAACACCTGATCATCATTTGGTCGTAACAGGATGGAAGAGGAAGGGCAGGACAGCTGGCGCATCTATGGGTGGTTGTTCTGGTGTGCGTTGACTCCAGGGAGGGGGACACTGGTGTGCAACAAGAAGCATAAAGGTACAAAAAAGTTGGGTCCAACCGTACCAGATTTCAGTTAACCAACAATGCTGGTGGCATAAGATTGCTTGCTTGGTGTAGGCGTGTAGCCGCCTCAATGTCAATGTGTATGCATCTTTTGGAACAATTTGAGGTCTTTCGTCTCTCTTGGACTAGCTCGATAGCTAGCGTTGGACTTCCCCTACCATTTGCACCTAATTTTGGACGGATTTGTACCTGTCCAACTGCAAAGTCTTGCGTACACAGTACTGCTATTATTGGGCGGTGTTCACTTCCCTAAAAAAGGAAATGTAAATTTGGGTGAAAATATCACATCGAACACTGTAGCGCACTGTGGCACTTTTCGTTTGTTTGTGGTAATCATTGTCCTACCCTGACCTAACTAGGCTCAAAAGATTCGTCTCGTCGTGTACATCAAAACTATGTACTTAGTTTTTTTATTTACCTACATTTAATGCTCCATGCATGAGGAGAGAGATTTGATGTGACAGTGAATAGTGAAGTTTAGAGAGAGAAAGTTTGGGGGAAGTTTTGGATTTGAAGGGAAGTGAACACCGCCTTGGAAGGAGGATCAGGTGCTGACCTTCTTGTAAATAATTTCGCATCAACTTGCTGGTGTCGTATGGAATAGACATAAAGTCTCTGCACGTACGGGTGAATGTATGCCTACGTACCTTTCATTTGTACACCTACAAGAGATATATAGGTTTTGTTGTATATTTAGATATGAGGTATATAAGTGTAAAATAAAAACTCTAGAAAAGTCAAAATAAATTGTACAATTTGAAGGAGAGGAAGTACCAATTATGCTGCTTTTCAATCCGGGAAAATGAATGGGTTGCTGGACCCATGGCGTACAGTGTATTCAGGTTGGAGAGGCAGGCCCGGTGGACCACTCTCGTGTTCCTAGGCCCATAGGCCCATTTCGAGGATGGGGCCTGCAGCCCACTCTTTTTTTTTGGGTCTAGAAAATGGCTCGTTTTGAAGCCATTCTTTGGCCTTTGGGTGTTGTGCGAACAAAAAAAAGCAAACCATCGGACGTCAAAATTATTCTGCAGCAATAAAAAAAAAATCTTCAGCTAGCACTAGCGTACAGAACTGCATGCTTTTCCTTATATCTTGACTTTCAAACAATCCATTCATCCATCGTCATTGTTTGGTTCATTGCAGGTCGAGGATTTGGACTTTGGTGTCAAGCTAGCGTCAATACATATGAGTATATGACAAAAACAGCAAGAGAAGAAAGGAAGCAAGAAAGATGTTTCCATTTCTGTCATGTGTAAGTGTTCTTCAGGATTAAGCTTAGCTAGTGTCAGGAAAGCGTGTTAGGTGAGGCTTGCTTGTGGGGCTCCCGTACCGTACCGTGAAAGCACGCAGCTGGAACGAAACCGGCCGGGCAATGCGGCATGGAGATGTTGTTTTTGTACGTTGTGATTGTTTGCTAGTAGAAGTATGCTGTAAGATGCAAGGTCGGTGGTTGTTCATTGAGTTCCAGAATGGAGCAAACATGCATTAATCAGCAGCAACGACGCAGTCTCCTGCACGTCATCCTTTCTTGTACTATTAATTCCTTGACGCATTTCGCAACCCTCCCTCGCTCCATGAATCCTCCTCTCATCCATGGAGTTGTTGACTACAAATACACGCCCTCTTCTCGTCTCGACTCAAGTCCATTCATTTTGTCCCTGCTTGCGAGGCAAATGTAATTTGTAACAGGGCGGTTATTTGTGAGGTGGACACGAATAATCAAAAGGGTTAGTTTAATTTGAAACCTAAGCCAAGCTCAAGCAACTCATTGGGCCACGTCACTCACAATCCTCAACCGTCCGATAGATCTTGCATCTAAGGAGAAAATCAGGGCGCAGCATGCAGTTCGGCACAGACAGTTCCGCAGTTCTCGAGTTTTGTCGACCCTTCGCGCGGTGTCGTCCCGCACCCTGTGTAGTGTAACCAGCGCGCTGCCTCTCACTACAAGAATAACTCACATCCGCACCCCTCATGTGCATGATTCTGGTAGTGTCTTGTACACTGCGTCCATGGTCCTGGTCCATGCTCCTCGATGGGTCACGCACTCACGCTGGTGAGCAGCTGTCGTCCGTCGCTGCCTCGCCAGAACGAGGAAACCGGAGCACTGCTGCAATCTTGTGACTGAATGGCGAGGATGAGGCTTGAATCGTGATTGTTCAACTGCGTATGAACACCGCAGGCATCTCTCCTCAGGCCTCCTCCACGCACAGATCAACAAGCTAGCTATGCTGCTGCCAGTCGCAAAGCAACACGCCGTCAGTCACCGGCATCGAATGATAACTCCGACCGTCCATCTGCCAAATCTAGCCTTAGTCAAGTATTGTCTTCTTGAGTAATTCTGATTGCACTTACCCTGCTGAATTGCTTCCCCAATATGAAAGATTAATGCTTCGTTCCTTCGCTAGGCTTCCAAATCAAGCTACTTTCTGAGCCTGATTTCACAAGATAAAATTCTTGGTGACGTATCTATAAAACCTATATAATTGGTACCCACTAACAGGTCATGGCTGATTTCTCTCAACATGCAAGATGTCCACGTCACCATCCACTAGATCTTCTCTCAACATGCAAGATGTCCACGTCACCATCCACTAGATCTTCTCTCAACATGCAAGCTGTCCACGTCACCATCCCCTAGAATTATTATAAATTTATGTTTTCTACTGATTTTCTGCGGCTATACATTGTGTTAGTCTTTGCGAGTACCATGCTAGAAATTTTAAGTAGTTCTCTCTCAATAAAATGAATGTGTTTTCCTCTACCATTGTTGTTTACAGAAAAAATATTGCAATGCAATCATTTTAGTGTTTCTACTTTCAAATTACATCTTTCAATTTTGTATAAATTCCGTAGCAACGCGCGGGTACCACCTAGTATCTCATGTTTGCTTGCCAGCTACCAAGAAGCGAGCGGAATTTTTGTGCCACCCTTTCTAATATGTATTGCATAGCAAACAGGCATGCTATACTACTGTGTCAAAATCAGTAAGCGTGTTAGTATTTTTGTCTTACACAAGTTCTGCTTATTTACACTCTATACAGTGTAGTCAATGATAATTTCACTATTTTAGTGTAGCTATACCTTTCTGAAGACAAATCAGAAAAATTAAGCGTCTCCTGTGTTTGGTGAAATGGTTTAAATACTCATATATAACCGGCAAGCCAGCATCTCCTGCATTTTTGCTACTACCAATGGAACTTTAGCTTTACCTCGTGTTGAATCCTCTCTTAGGCTTCCTGCATTTTTGCTACTACCAATGGAACTTTAGCTTTACCTCATGTTGAATCTCTCTCGGATACATACAGTTTATGTTCATGGTTGTACTTAGGCTTTTGGCAAAAAAAAATATCACCAGTGTCCAGTATATTGGCTGGTTCACTCCGACAAAGGCGCCGCAACGCTGCGCCTGTGTTTCTAGTTTGGACGAAAGCTGCCACTAGGTGCTTTTTTCTACATGTTGACTTTTTAAATAAATCATTCATGCACTGTCATCTCGTTTGGTTCACTTGTGGGGGGATTGGGATTCAGATGTCATAGACCTATCGGGTTACATTACATCTTTGCTTTGCCACGATGTATATGGACAGAGAAAAAAAAGAAAAAAAGGAGGGAAAGGAACACTACGGGAAACCGGGTGTTTGCGGCACTCGGCAAACCCCGATATGTACTCGGCAAAGGCTTTGCAGCAAAGGGGACTCGGCAAAGCCCGTGTCGGCAAACAACCCTTTTGCCGAGTGTCTTTTATCGGGCACTCGGCAAATGCTTTGCCGAGGGCAGAAGCCGACACTCGGCAAAATAAAGCACTAACAGACGGCCGCGAACGGCGCGCGCCGTTCGCGGCCGTCTGTTAGTGCTTTATTTTGCCGAGTGTCGGCTTCTGCCCTCGGCAAAGCCTTTGCCGAGTGCCCGATAAAAGACACTCGGCAAAGGGGCTGTTTGCCGACCTAACACTCGACAAAGGCTGCCTCTTTGCCGAGTGTTAAAGCCATAGCACTCGGCAAAGTGTTGTCCAGGGGCCTGCCCAGCCAAGCCTTTGCCGAGTGTGACACTCGGCAAAGGCTGTTGGCTTTGCCGAGTGTCGGTGCCTCACACTCGGCAAAGGCTGTTGGCTTTGCCGAGTGTCGGTGCCTCACACTCGGCAAAGGCTGTTGGCTTTGCCGAGTGTCGGTGCCTCACACTCGGCAAAGGCTGTTGGCTTTGCCGAGTGTCGGTGCCTCACACTCGGCAAAGGCTGTTGGCTTTGCCGAGTGTCGGTGTAGCACTCGGCAAACATTTTCCAGAACAATTCTTGCATACCAAATTTTTCAAATTCGATCAAATACACATCAAAATATCTTGTCAAATACATTCAACAATGCACATTTTATGCTTAGATGAAATGTTTTTATTATTTGAAGCATATATATCTAATAATTCCTTCATATATTTCATTATTTCATGCGGAGAAGGGCGTAAAAATAATTTAAAAAATATCTAATGGGTCCGAAAAAATATGATAACTTCAAATGAACCAATCTACGTCGTCTATTGCCTATAGAAAAAGTTATGAACTCAAACTCTAATTCAACTTCACTTCGTTTCGAAATCGAGCCGTCTCCTCAACTCTCCGAAACCTCTATGGGATATGCTCCGATTGGACAAGGCCGTATATATAAACTTTTCGAAATCGTCTCAACTTTTTGCCACAGGCTCCACATAAGATATAAAGAGCCTTTGACAAGTATCACAGGAAAATGATAAAGTTTAGAGCCCAAAAACATAAGTTTAAATAAAAAAGGGACAACCTTTGCCGAGTGTTTGTTGTAGAACACTCGGCAAAGGCATGGTTTGCCGAGTGCTGCCAGCTCAGCACTCGGCAAAGAGGAAGTTTGCCGAGTGCTTAGCTTGAAACACTCGGCAAACCCACCATTCCATCCGTGCAAAATACCCTTGTATTCAAAATTTTCAAACTTTTATATTTGAATTCTCAAGTTTTTTCAAAAATATTTTCAAATTTTTAAAATGTTTGCCGAGTGTCTACCTTGTACACTCGGCAAAGCTGTGGCAGTCCAAACGGCCATCCCCGGCCGTTGGCGTGCGCGGCACGTGCAGGACACGTGCCACATCTTTGCCGAGTGTCAGGCCGGTGACACTCGGCAAAGAGTATGCAACCCAAACGGCCTCCAACGGCCATTGCCGGCCGTCTCACGCGCCGAGCACGTGCGACATCTTTGCCGAGTGTCTGGCCGACGACACTCGGCAAAGTAGATGCAGCCCGAACGACCCCCCAACGACCGTTGGCGGCCGTGTCACGCGCCGAGCACGTGCGACGTCTTTGCCGAGTGTCACCAGCCT
>OAMR01000132.1:1328324-1359650 GCA_900205405.1 Echinochloa crus-galli
GGAGCAGCATCGCCGCCCTCGCCGCCGCGGTCGGCGTCGGCGTTGTCGCAGGCGCTGACGTCGACGGCGAACCTCGCCAACCTCTCTCCGACGGGCACGCTGCTGGCCTTCAACCTGCTCTCCCCGACCTTCACCAACCACGGCGCCTGCGACGCCACCACGGCGCCTCACCGGGGCTCCTCGCCGTGCTCGCGCTCTCCTGCGTGCTCGCCTCCTTCACCGACTCTCGTCAGGCGCCCGACGCCCGCGTCTACTACGGCGAAGCCACGCCCAGGGGCCTCTGGCTCATCGACTACCCGCCCGGCGCGCCGCCACTGCCCGCCGGCGACACCGCCAGGTACAGGCTCGCGTTCATCGACCTCGTGCACGCCGCGCTCTCCGCCGCCGTGTTCGGGGTCGTCGCGGCCAGGGACAAGAACGTCGTGGCCTGCCTGTGCCCGGCGCCGGCGAGGGAGACGGCGGAGGTGCTCGACATCCTGCCGCTCGGCGTCGGCGTCCTCTGCAGCCTGCTCTTCGTCGCCTTCCCCACCAGGCGACACGGCATCGGATACCCACTCACCCCCAACGCCGCCAATTCATCTTGATTCCAAATTATATACTACAGTATGTTTATTCTTTGTTTGTCAGTAAGTGTAATAATCCATTCATCCCAAACACTCTTAAACTACTACTACTGCATGTAACGATTATTATGCTAGCTCTTCATTCATGAGTATTGAACCATAGTATGTATGTATGTATATATATTATTGTTTATTGGGCTCGATCGATTGATGTTATTTTTTTTTGTTTCTGTTTCCTATACAAACTTTTTAAGAGCATATACACGTCCTGACACCATTAGCCGATCAAACAAAGGCGGCTTAACTAGCTCACAACACCACCATTCAGTTGGCCTTTTTGGGCAACGTTTGCAGCTTTTTTTTTAGATTAAGGAACACCTGGTTCCGGCCTCAGCATTCCAGCGAATGCTCACAGCCAACATTAACAACCGCAGTCTTATACTGCACCCAAAAAAAACAGAACTCCAGACTCCTGCAGCAGAACACCCACACGCGCACTGCAAACAGGCAAATTAGCAAGAGAGCTAAAGCACTTTCTAATACTGACAGACCAGAAACAGCAGACAGCACCCTGCCAAACTACTAGCAAGAAACAATCCTAATTCCCAATTCTCTTCAGGGTATTCCAGCCACTCTTGTTGAAGAATTCCATTGCCATCGATTCCAAACGTTGACACCCTTCCTTCAAAATATCTCCATCCTCTTCTTTAGACAGAATGGACCAACTTCTGATCCAATAGGTCCCTCTAAACATCACCTGCAAAATGGATTTTGACTTTGATTTTACGAACACAACATCATTTCTATTGAGCCATAAAGCCCAACAAAATGCAGCGACACCAACCAGCACATAGGCCCTTTGCTTGTGTGAAAAACTTCTAAGCCAAGTGAAGCTATGCTAGGGTGAAGGAAGCTAGTACTTGGTTTGATTCCGAGGCACAAATCAAGCCTCACCAAGTGAAGCTATGCAATGCATCTAATCTTTGATGAATCATATATTGAAGTGACTTATAAATGGATATGAAGTTGAGTGTTCACCATATTGGTCGATGAATCCAAAGTCACTAGTTCTTGGATGGTATGCTCAGGAGACAAGAATGCTAGCAAACCCTCAAGGTGTCATATTGAAGAAAAGCAACATGATGAAGACATTGAAGCTCAAGGGTTGATATAGTTTTTATCTTTGATCTTGAGTATATAGGTAACGTCGTACTATCAAGGGGGATGCGTGTTGATCAAGCCATGGATGTTTTAATGCTCAAAGAAATCCAACCAAGTACCTATGAGAGACACAAGTGCACTCACGGACACAAAGTATTCCTGCTGTTTTTCTGGAGCAGGAGTATCCGGGATAGGGTCAGAACAATATTGTTCCGCGGACCCCTTCGGGTTTGAGTGTTCTCAGAGTATCCGGGGTAGCCCTGGAGTATCCAGCGCGGATCTCGCAGACAGCACAACGGCGGCGAGCACGCAACTCGTGTGAGCTTGCCCCGGCAAGTTTGTAAAGCCAATCCCTTTGGGGATATCATAGTAAGTAACCCTAGCTTGGCTTTTGGGCCCTAGGGGAAGGGTAGAGTTGTGGCTTAACTCGGTCTCTTTGGAGGCACCTCAACGGAGACTAGCTTCTTTTGGGAAGTGAACTTCGGTAAACAAATCACTTGTCTCCCTTGTGCTTGTTGTTCTTCGTGTTCATCTTCGAGTTCATATGTTCTTGGTAGTTCATAGTTGACTTTCATAGATTTGCTCCGATCTACTCGTGTGTGAAGTTTGTGGTGCAGCTCTTAGGTGGAAAAGAATCCTTGGACGATTTCCCACCTTTCTATTCAAAGGGAATTAGCTAAGTTGCTCTAAATCTTTGCATCACGTGCTCATTCTTTACTGTCAGTGTCGGAATATCCGACGAAGTGTCGGAATATCCGGCGATCTAATCCGCTGCTAAGTTTTATTTTTCAGAAACCGCCTATTCACCCGCCTCTAGGCGACATCAAGGTCCTTTCAGGTACCATAAAAATATTTTAATCTTTAAAGGGACTTTAGCTTTCCAAGTGTGGATTTCAAAATGTATTCCCGATCTTAATAACATGACATTATACAATGCCTTCACCGAAAAGCTCCTGGTACAAGTCCACAAGAATGAATCCTTGTGCTCATTGAGCTCGTGCCTACAATGGGGGGGTTTTCTAGTAGTGTGAAGGCCTGGTGAACACTCTCAGCATTACAGCCTTCTTAAACCAGATGATAATTTGTCCAAAAGTTGAAACTCCATTTAAGTATCAGTAGATTAAGCATTATCAGGGGTATTGGAACTTATTTCATGTCTAATTTTCTCAAACAACAAGCATTTAAAGGAATATTTGAAACCATGATGCACTTAGTTTCTTTTTACTAGTTTCTGGTATGATCTAATAGTTTTTAGTAGAACTACCATTTGAGTAGCATGCTCATCAGCAAATTTGCATTGGAGGACTAACCCACATCCAATATGCTGACGACACTATACTGCTCATGGAGTGTAATGACAAAACTATCACACACATGAAGTTCTTGCTATATTGCTTTGAATGGATGACAGGTCTCAAGATTAACTATCATAAGAGTGAAATCATAACCTTTGGGGTGTCTGAGGAAGAACAGAATAAAATCGCCAACATGCTGAATTGCAAAAGGGGGAGTCTGCCAATGTCCTACCTGGGCCTTCCTATCAATAATAATAGAATTGGAAGAGAGACCTCAGTTGCATGATCTCCAAAATGAGAAACAAATTACAACCTTGGAAAGGGAAACACCTAACCTTTGGGGGGAGATTGATTCTTACCAACTCATCCCTCAGCAGCATTCCCATATATACCATAGGGATGTTCCTGCTAGATGCGGGAGTGCACCAACAGATGGACTCGATAAGGGCCAATTTCTTCTGGAGGGGGGCCAAGTGGAAAATTCAAATACCATATGGTCAAGTGGGAGAACCTATGTGTACCAAAAGACTATGGGGGTTTGGGGATCATTAACACTAGGGTGATGAACGAAGCCCTACTGACCAAATGGGCTTGGAGACTATAATTCTGATAAAGAAGATGTGTGTTTCTCTTTACTTAAAAAGAAATAACTGGGAGCATCTCCTATTTCAAAAAAAAGGGGAGAAAGGATCTCAATTCTGGAAAGGACTGCTAAAAGTCAAAGAAAAACTCTTCTTTGGATTATCCTTCAAAGTCAACAATGGTAGAAGTGTTAGATTCTGGGAGACACTTGGGTGATATTCCTCTAAAACTGGAATTTCCTAATATTTTTGCCTGCTGCGGAGACAGAGGTGCTGGTGGGGGGACTGTTGGGATGTGGATGAATGGAAGGTGGAATTCAGGATGCCTTTTGGGGGAGTGGAAGTGAGAGAATGGGAGACAATGCTGGACAAACTTAGCAACATCCACATCAATGACCAGGATGACAAAGCCTAGTGGAACTTTGAGAAGAAAGGGATATACACTATCAAGTCAATGTACAGGTTCTTAACCTTCAGAGGGGTGACAGACAAGAGGGCTCAAAAATTGTGGAAGAACAAGATGCCAATGAAACTCAGGGTGTTTGTTTGGCAAGCCTGCCATAACAAGCTTCCAACAGGGGTAGCGTTGAAACAGAAAAAATGGAAGGGAGACCCTAACTGTTGCCTATGTGGGAAACCGGAAACGGTGAACCATATGTTCTTTCAGTGTGTGATAGCTAGATTTGTATGGATGGCCTCAAAGAGGCCCTTGGATGGGGTCAGGCCGGTCCCCTGCAGCCTGGACTCTCCGGGACTGGCTGCCACTTGGGGGAGAAAATTATTATTATTTTCTCGAATATGCAGGAGAGCTGCGCATCATTGTATTAAGAAGAGAGAAAATCCAATTACATAAACCCTCACATCACCTTGGATCAGAGTGATGAGAGGGTGGAAGGTTCATCCCGCTAGTGGGCTGTTACACAAAAAAAATAGAAGAGGACCTGACCTAGGACAAAGGATCACCCTAAGAGGAACCTCAGAAACCCTTCCTAGACCCAGACCAGCAAGGCCCTTGGCTCCTCCAACCATCCATAACTGAGATTCATCATTAAAGGCTTGTAGAGCAGAACAGATGTTTGGAGTGGATCCCTCAAACACACAGGAATTTCTATGCTTCCAGAGGATCCATGCTCCAAGGATTACAAGAGAGTTGAAGCCCTTTCGATGATGCGCTGACTTTCTCCACCAATCAGCAAAGGAAATAGAACGACCACTCGGCTGCAGAATGTTAAACCAAAACTGCCGGGCGAAGGGAGAATTATCGGGGGGGAGAGAATTATGATCTCAAATCTTTTCTCTTTTGCTATCGTGTGGTGGGTAACGAGGAACAAGATGAGAATGGAGAAGAAATTTCCGAAATATCTGACTGATGCAATGTTTATCATATCTTCTCGTATGCAGACATGGAGGATTTTGTTAAAGGCTACTGAAAGGGAGTGTTTGGACGAAATGAGGAACAAGCTGGCGTCCTGGATGGAAGATCACATGAAGACTTCAAGGCGCGCCCAACAGGGGGACTCTGCAGATTGCCTTTTGTAGTCGTGGCCTCTCTGTTGAGGCTTAGCTACTTTGTTTCTGTTAGGAAAAAGTCTACTTCACCCCCAAACTACGAGGGGTGGAACACATCACCCCTCAACCTATGAAAATGGATTTTTTACTCCCTAAACTTTCTAAAACCGGACAAATCACCCCCTGAATCAGTTTTGAAAAATCATAATAAATCATAGAAAAATCATAAAATGGAAAATTAAATTGTGTTGGACTTCAAATGAGTAGATCTACGCAGTGAACATATAATATGATATGCTTTAGTACATTTTTTTACAGCTATGAAGAAAAGCATAGATATAAAGTTACAAAAAAATTGTACTAAAGCATTCCGTATTATATGTTCACTGCGTAGAACTACTAATTTGAAGTCCAACACAATTTAATTTTTTATTTTATGATTTTTCTATGATTTATTATGATTTTTCAAAACTGTTTCAGGGGTGATTTGCCCGGTTTAAAAAATTCAGGGGGTAAAAAATCCATTTTCACAGGTTGGGGGATGATGTGTTCCACCCCTTATAGGTTGGGGGTGAAGTAGACTTTTTCCTTTCTGTTATGCTCTGTGCTCCTCCTGTAAAACTGGCGTTCTCCAGTTCCTGCTCTGTAAACCAAACTATTTGCTTTCTATATATAAAAGCTGGAAGGTTTCCGTGTCCAAAAAAAAGTAGCATGCTCATCAGCAAATTTGCAGTATGCAAGCTTAGAACCTCACTGATGCTAATTGAGTGTTGAAACAGAGAAAACAAGCAAGGAAGGAATTAATAAAGCCCTCAGAACAGGGTACGATCCACATTATTTAAAATAGATCATAGCATACTAGGAACCATCATGGGCAGAGCTTTTAAAAAAATCATCATGGGCTGTTATGGGCTAATGTAGAACTGAAACGTGGAAGATCACATATTAAGGCCAGTAGCATGCTCTAACAACTAAACAGTATTTTTCCTTGAACACGCAGGAGAACTTGTCCAAAAATCATGAAAGAAAACAGCTGAAGAATGCCAAGCAACCATAAAAAGAATGCCAAGCAAACATATGTATATAAGATTGTTCTTGGTTTATTTCATGCTGCAGCTTACATAGTATAAGTTCTGGGTAACTTTATACACAGCAGGCACACGTGAACAGAGTTGCATGAGACGCATAACCCGAGTGGCAGTAGGAACAAAAATAACATTAACCTAATAGCAAATTATCTAACAGCTATCACTCAAAGCTGGCTGATCGGTTTGTCTTGGCTAGGTGCTTCATACAGCTATTCTCTTCAGCTTCAGATTCAATTACAGATGCCTGCATCCAACAAGTATTCGACCTATCCAATAAAAAAAATTAAGAGACTTGATAATACTTAATAATAAAGATTACAGAAACAATGCCTGCTATTGAAGCTTAAAAAACACATTTGTGTTATATGTAACATCAGGGTCCATGCTTCAGTAAAGTATAGGCAAGAGTGCAACTTAGTTACTCTAATAAAAACAGCAAAGATATTGGGTATGTGCATGAGCAGAACAGAGCCACATATTCCACCTTATCGGGCACACATTTCGAGCATCAAGCATGCTATGAATTAATACAGGGGTGTCATTTGAACCTTGAAATAACCCAACTCAAGCTAACTAAAATCCGGACAAACTAACATTTATCAATATTTTAAGAAAACAAGAAAACCAATCTTTAACCGTTGAAGAAAGCATACCAAGCAAGCTTCTGCGACAGTAGAAATAAAACAAAACATTTTGCACCCAAATGTTACTAGTTAGAGTAATAACACAAGGCCAATACTTTACCAGACTTGCTTCATTGAAAGCCCCAGTTGTCCGTTGCAATTTTGGAGGACGATCCTGCTCGTTAGTACTGAGCTCCCCTCCCTTGTATTCTTCCTCGTAGCCTGGTGAGTGTGACGAATCGGATTCTCGACGACAAGAATCCGACTCCCTGTACCCTTGAGATAGTCCCAGGAATAGCAGCTATCTCGTACAGAACTCATCTCAGTCGAATATCACACCCATACAACGATAGAAGATCCAATACATGACATATATAAAGACAAAGCGTCTGATACAAGCCCTCTGGGCTAAATCGACAATAAGAAACCACTGCGCAGCGGTAGCTAGAACAACAGGGACCCTCCTCCACAGGCAATCTTGAGCGCAGCGCGCTCCCTTCAGTCGTACCAACCGTCCTGGTTGAACTCGTGGTCGGGGTCTTCACCTGAGAACCCAAAGTCTGTCCCCAAGGAAATGGGACAGGTCCACGTCACCAACCATAATATGATGCAAGCTTTAAAGTGGCCTACTCTAAGGTATAGAAATATTCAAGGTTTGAGCCAGGGTTTTCTTATGCAAGCAGCTGCAAGATCCCAAAATACATCTCATCACCAACTCCTGCTCACACACACACGCATCCACTCCCCAAAACCAACCATCAGCCTCACATTTTCCCCATCGAGCTCGTCCTGCCACGGCATGTTCCCGCAATTCATTATCCTCGCTCCTTGGTTTGGCCTGGAGATGGCGGTCCACGAGCGGCGGCGGCGACTTCGGCGGCGGCGCTGCGGGGACGGAGCCTCGGCTTCTCTTCTCTCCCTCTTCTCCTCCCCAGACCCTCCCCTGGTCCTCCTCCTCCCTCTCCCCCACTCGAATTGGATCTAGGGAACCCCAATGGGGCGGCGCGGCTTGGAGAAGAAGACGGCCGGCGGCGGGTTAAATAGGCGATAGGCGCTAGGGTTTCCCGGGGTTCGACGGACGGATGGAGAGCTCGAGCGCTCGCGGACACGCGGCGCAATCGCGTCGGGCCGCACGGAGCTCGGGCAGTTGGGAGTCACGGGCGCGCGGCCGCGGAAGAGAGAGAGAGCGGCGCGCGGGAGGTGGAAGATGACGCGGGGGAGAAACGACTGACAGGCGGGGTCCACATGCCAGTGAGAGAGAAGGCGACGCGGAGTCGACGCGGCGGGGGAGAAAGGAATGGGCCGCGCTGGGCCGAATGGCCGACTGGGCTGCTCGGGTTGCTGGCTCGGGAAGAGAGTTGAAGGGTGAAAGATGGACTTGAGCTTCGGGAATTCGGCCCACGAACAGTTAGATGGGTTGAGGATCAATCACAACCATCCCAACACATGCATAGCATAGCATATTTATAAAGTGAGTAGTAGGTAGCAAGGTAACAGGATAATAACAAAGACAGTGCAGGTTATCATGCGAGTAAAGAAAAGCGCTAGCATACTAGTTGTATGTCTAATAGGCATTTCAGAAAATGATCGGGCGTGAACCTGGGCAAAGGTCTTCGTCCTCGTCAAAGCAGTTGTTGTAGTGGTACGGCTCCTCCTGACTCTCCGGAGCTCCTAAGGGTTGCGGAAAATAAAATAAGACGCGACTACCAGCAAAGAAACTCCAAAACAGCGAAAAGAGAAGACCCAAACAACACCAAACTCTACACTAATGCGTAGATCATGATTTTAGAAAAATTTAGAAACTGGTTTCATATTTTTCTGAGCTACGGTTGATTTATTATTAATTTTCGAAGTTTAAATCATTTTCTGAAAATATTAAATAATTTCCGAAAAAGAAAACAGACAGAAATTAGTCCGCTGACGTCATCATGACGTCATGCTGACGTTAGCAGTGGGGTCCGCCTAGGATGACGTCAGCAGTGGGCCCTGCTGACGTCAGCGTTGACCGGTCAACGGTCAACGGGTCAACTCTGGTCAGTGGGCCCCATGTGTCAGTGACTCATAGAGTATGACAAGTGGGTCCCATGTGTCAGCGCAGTTAAAAGAAAAAGAAAAAAAGAATTAAACACTGGTGGGCTGGAATTGGGCCGAAAGCGATTGGGCCGGAAGAGTTCAAGGTGGTTAAACAGACTTAAACGCGCACATTCGGCCCACGAAGGGGTGGCCGTTGGATCAGGTCTGGTGGACAGGGTCCACGGTGCACCGTGAGATGGGTCCACGTGAGCCGGGTGCATGGGATCTGTTTGTGGCTGGCCGGGATTTTCTACGGGTGCGGTGTGGCGACTTGGTGTGGCCCACGGTGTAGCTTCGCCACAGCGCGTCGCGAACGCGCGCGGCGCGCACTGGGGCACGACCGGCGGCGAAGTTCGACGGCGGACTCGCCGGAAAAAGGCTCGGCTTGGGTCTAGGTCGGCCGGGATGGCTTCGCTAAGGTTCGGTGGATCGGGTCGGGGTGAAAAGGGCTAGGATTGGGCTTCGGCTGGGGGTTCCCGACGCGAACGGCGGCGACATGGCCATGGCGCCGGCGAGCATCGACGGCGGCTCGGGTTCTCGGTTCAAAATTGCTCGGGCAGAGGTCTTGCGTGCGCGCGTGCGGCTCCAGCGACTGCTGGAACGCACCTGGGTGCACACACGCGGGCTCGTGGTCGCCCACGGCCGCGCGTGGCCTCGGCGCTCGCGCGCGGCGGCGGGCCTCAGCTGCGGGTAATAGCGACGGCGGGTTGCAAGGGGTTAGCGGCTCAGGATCCTGCACAAGAGACGCACAGCTCGAAGGCTGGCAACACAGAGAAAGGCTGGCCCGCGCGGCGGCGGAACTCGCCGGAGTTGGGGAAGAAAGGGGGGTCGACGACGACGGCTCACCTCGGATCTCGTAGACGTACGCTGCAGCTCGGGGTAGACTCGACGCGGTCTGGCGGTCCTCGTGCGCGTCCTCTCGCTCCTTGGTTCGGCCTGGAGACGACGGTCCACGAGCGGCGGCGATGGCTTCGGCGGCGGCGCTGCGGGGAAGGCGCTCCGGCTTCTCTTCTACCCTCGGCTTCCCCTCCACTGGCTTCCTCGACTCCTTCCCCCACCCCTTCCCCCTCGAATTGGATCTGGAAACCCCCTACGGGGCTGCGGCGGCTTGAACAGAGAGAAGGCCGGCGGGGTAATTTATAGGGCGGCGGCTGCGCTAGGGTTTGCGGCACGGACGGCGAGATTGGACGCGGTCGGTGGCTTCGGACACGCGGCGCGATCGCGACGGGCCGCACGGGCTCGAGTGGTTGGGAGTCACGAGCGCGCGCTCGGGAGAGAGAGAGAGCGCGGCGAGAGGTGGAAGATGACGCGGGGGAGGATGGAGCTGACAGGTGGGGTCCACATGTCAGCGAAAGAGAGAGGGGGCGACGCGGCGGGGACGCGGCGGAGGGGAGAAAGACGGGCCGCAGCTGGGCCGAAAGGCCGGCTGGGCCGTTCGGGTTGCTAGCTCGGGAAGAAGAGTTGGAGGGGTTTTTATGGACTTGAGCTCGGGATTTCGGCCCACGAACAGGAATAGGATCCGGGATTTAATTAAATAGTTAGAGTTTGAATTCAAATCTAGAATTTGAATTCAAACCAACCAAAAATCCAAATAATTCTAAATAATTCCAAATCACACTATTTCATCCTTAGCACTTCAAATTGATTTTAAATTTTGAATTTAAATTGCCTAAGAATTTAGGGAGCAAAAAGAAGACACTCTTATATGTCTGTTTGCATGAACACAATTTCACTAAAAATTTTTAAATTCGAAATTTTGCACTCAACAAAGCCTATGGGAATTTTTTTTAGGGTTGTTACAGTGAGCCCTCTCTGGACACAAATACTCACTTTTACCCCCTAAACTTTCTAAAACCGAACAAATCACCCCCGGAGCAGTTTTGAAAAATCATAATAAATCTCAGAAAAATCATAAAATGGAAAATCAAATTGTGTTGGACTTCAAATTAGTAGTTCTACGCAGCGAACATATAATACAGAATGCTTTAGTACATTTATTTTCATGTAACTTTAGATCTATGTTTTTCTTCATACCTGTAAAAAAATGTACTAAAGCATACCATATTATATGTTCACTACGTAGATCTACTCATTTGGAGTCCAACACAATTTGATTTTCCATTTTGTGATTTTTATGTGATTTATTATGATTTTTAAAAACTACTTCAGGTGGTGATTTGTCTGGTTTTAGAAAGTTCAGGGGGTAAAAAATCCATTTTCATAAGGGGGGTGATGTGTTCCACCCCTCGTAGGTTGGGGGGTGAAGTAGACTTTTTCCAATATCTGGATATAATACTCCTTAAATCCGCTGAGGTGCCCCTTGGACTATTGTCCGTGTACAATTTGTTTTTTCCCTTTTTAATGTATTTGGTACCATAGTGAGGGTCTCCCCCGCTGTATAGCTTTTCAAAAAAAATGCTCCTTGAATGAAATTTACACCTAATGTTCTCTAACATTAAGCATTCAAGGTCCAAATTTAAAGAAAATATCTGAACACATACTGTTAGTTTACTTTCATACTGTAAAGATGAGTATGTGCAGGTTATACCAAGAAAGACTGTATAGCATATTTCCAGTATGCAATCTTACCAGCTCACTCATGCAAATGCAGTTTTCGAAGTACCATGGACATAAACGTACGAGCAAAAGGAAATGAGTTAAAAGAAGCATGGCTGTAAAAGTGTAACTTATGCAACATTTAAAACAAATAGGTTTACCGAGGAATCAAGTGTACTAAAAGGTACAGCATGAACCATCAGGTTCATGGAAGATTAGGTATTATTATCTTACCATCAGCATAGAATTACAAAAAACTCCAATAATTGCACACATTTGATGAAAAGGAATAGTCCGAACCTAAAAGTTCATTTTTCTCTGATGGGATCCAAAACATTTTAGGACGTATATAGTTTAGCACATACGAAGAGAAGGTACACAGAATTTCAGCATAGAGGCATAGTAGCTCCCAGAGAAAAAATGCAATCCTGAAATTATCAAGGCATAAAACAAGCAAAAGAAGAAAAATACCTAACAATTTCAGATCAAACTCAGAAAACAAGCACCTTACACTGTTTAAGCAGAGAGCAGAACTGAACTAACAAAACTGAAACATGCCAAAATAAATATTTTTCATAAGAAATGCATCCCTTTCTCTAGATATATAATAGAGAGCAGAGACCAGAACTGAACTAACAAAACTGAAACATGCCAAAATAAATATTTTTCATAAGAAATGCATCCCTTTCTCTAGATATATAGATCAGTTGTGCAGATGGAGTTCCTTTCTGTTATGAAAACAGTGGTGTTCGGTTAATATACCTGCATCTGTCATCAATGAGATACCAGAGCTTCTGTAAGGGTTTGTTAAGCATCCAAGCACAGTTTGGGAGACTGGAACAGGACTCGGAGCATAGCTTGCCAATTTACCTGCATTTATCAATAATGAGATACCATAGTTTCTAGCAGAGCTTCTCAAGTAATAAACGTAGTATATAGGACTGAAGAAGCTGGTGCTCTTAGCACAGGGTTTGTCAATGTACCTGAATTTGCCCCTGATGGAATCACAGGATTTCTAGAAGGGGCCTGGCGTGGTGCCGAAAATAGCCTGCGAAACTGGGGGAAAGTAGCACCTGTAAAATGAGTTGAAATGTTGGAATAGTAGCAAATGAAACCTGTAATCAGAGTTTCAAATTTGGCTGAGAATCGCCGGAATCGGTGCTATTAGTGGCAATAGGTAAATGGTCATACAGGTATTGCCAGTTATTTTTCAGGTTGAATTCATGCAGAGTACAAATTTCAGTTAAATTTTAGCCAATTTTAAACTTTCGGCTGAAAATCGGACTACTGCTCTTACCGGTCCCTTCTGATTTACTATTGAAAAAACTAATGTATTAATGGTTCAGATAGAGGTGTCCTTGTTCAATTAGTATAGTAGTATGGCCTGCATTTGAAACCGATCATTTGGTCTTTGGTGTTCTCTAACAACTAAAAAGGTGATTTCAAGGATTAATCATCTTTATTGAGGTCAGTAACTAGATATAGATTTATTGTTTAATAACTAAATTTCCAGCTCCTCTCACTGATGAGACAATAGTTCTAGTATGATTTGTCAAGGTACCAAATGTAGTATGCCAGACTTGATTACAAATTCAATCCTGAACTACCAAGAGCATAAAAAAAGCAAATAAAAAAATAGCTACCAAGATCAGGACTCAGAAAAATGATAACACTATTTGAAAAAACAATTTTCATAGGAACCAAGTGGTATGAGGACATCAGAGAACAGCAAACCCAACAGAAAAAATCAGTGAACAAAATTGAGATGCAGATCTTTGTTATTGTTATGAATTACTGACTAGTACATTCGTTCTCTCACACCAAGCAATATATTAGATCAGCTGTGCAGACAGAGTGTCATCCTGATATGACTTCAAGAGTGTTAAATATAGGCTTACACAAAAGGAGTGTTCAATAAATTTACCAGCATTTGTAATCAATGAGATCCCAGAATTATTAGAAGAGTTTGTTAAGAAACCAGACACAGTCATGGAAACAGGAGAACCAAACATCATCCTTGAGAATGAAGCACCAGAACATAGTAATGCCTTGTCAATTTTATCTGCATTTGTTGCTAATGAGATGCCAGAGTTACTAGCAGATTTTTTGTCTTGTGTGAGATTGGAACAGCAGGTGCTTATATCAGAGTTCACAGGTGCTTGTCAACTTACCTGCATTGGCCATGGACGGCATCCCAGCAACTCTAGCAGTGCCAGGGAAGGTACCAAACATAGTTTGTGGGACTGGAGCAACAGTAGCACCTGGACCAAATCGGACAATTAAAAGTTGCATCTTTTAGCTAGGTACATATTAAGAGCAAGCAAACACACATCAAGGCCTTGATGGAGCTGTTACACTAATGTCGCTCTAAATCATCATGCACATCAAACACAGGTATAAAATATGAACCAACCAACAAAATAAAAATAAATGCAAAATTTAAGCACAGTAGACCCCTTGCAGATAACTTCTAAAGAAAAGGCAAACAATTAATGTGCAAGGAACTAAAAGATTAAGTTCCCATGGCCACAGCGAAGGTATTCTGGGGAGCAAAGGCAACAAGACAGGCTTGGGCAACCAAGTAGTTTTGTTTGCAGATGAAATTGAACGAACATTAATTGGAACAGATTAACTTCATTAAGTTACTAAAGAAAGACAGTAAGCAAAGTGTGTTCTGCAGTGTACAAATGCTGCCTAAAGCAAAGAACACATCCTGTAGTGCAAACAACAACAATCTGCTAAGCTTGGTTGATGATGAAACGAGTGTGATTTACCTTCTCTTCCACTTGGTTTAACAGAAGGCGCTCCTCATTGAGCTGCAGATGTTTACCAGCTTTTAAACATTCATCTGAAAAGTCAGAAAATTTCTCCATCAGTTGGTACAACCACACAAGATATTTCTGTATAAAAACGAAAACACATAACCGGCCTATCCCAAATAAACTAACGGTAGAGACACAACATATCATATCAGTTTAGTACTGCACAAACAATAAGATCATAACTTGCAAGTGTGTTCAAGATACAAAAGAACTTATAAAAGAAGCTGACGACACACAAAAGGTAACGCACATACAAGATTGAACTGTAAGAGCATGGACTAGTCCTTCCCGACAGCATTAGCCACACAGTTCATTGCATTGTTCACAGTTCTGCCGACAGCATTAGCCACACAGTTCATTGCATTGTTTCACAGTTCTGCCACTGCAAAGCTATTAGCTCTGCTGCTTAGTAAGAAAAGAATGGTAGTATTAATTACCATCATGTGGTCGATTCTTTAGAGCGACTTGATGGAAGGAGGCTGCAAAAACGAAATAAGAGCGTTTGTGTGTGAATGTAGTAAGGAAAATATATAAAACTACTCAGAAATTGCAGGACTGAGCAATAAGGAGGACTCGATCAGGTATGGGCAAGAACATTGAAAGAGTACCACCTCCACTTTTTCTGAAGATAGCCCTTGGCAAGGGCAGATGCGTGTGCAACGGGTTTGTTTCTTATGGGGACGCCTGTGGTGAGAACTGACAAAGAATGCAAAATCGACAGAGTACAGCAGGTGAGCAGGAGTAGAGATTGGCAAGATAGTAGAGACTAGAAAGGTACTAGAATGCAACAGAGAGCTGAGATTTCAGTTTATTGTACCTGAATCCGAGGGGAAATACATTGTCCAGCTTCATTGGGACGCCCGGCCGGCCAGTTTCAACACCAACTCTTTCATCTCCGGTGTCCTATACGCCGAATCGTCAACAATCTCCGACGCCTTACGCCACACGCATTGGCAGTCCAAAGATCCCCTAGAACACACTTTGGCAAAAGAATTAATTTGATCTGGAGCACAATGAGCAAGCAACGACATAATATTTGACCTGAGAAATCGAATTAATAAGTACTAGCTACCTTAGTTGCTGCTTGCTTCCATGGAGCGCAGTGAGAGCATGGTGGAACGGAGCCTGATGATGCCGTGGCAAACGGATCTTCCATGGTCGCGATACAAGCTGGACCTGCACCTGGGGCTACCAGCATGTCGCCCTCCTTGATGCCGGCGAGGGTCATCTGCGTGCGCGACGGAGGACCTGCGTCTCGAGCCCCGGCAGGCTGTCCAGGCCACCCGGCGGCCGGAACCGGATGAGGCACCCGACGGCCGGCGTCCCCTCCACTGGCCCCGCTCCACGAAGTGCCGGAGGTGCGGCACACGCGTCCGTGTCGGCGGCCACCCTGCGCGGCCACAATCCCACACGATTCAGCCAAGCAATTGAGAAGGAACGAACACACGCAAGAGCTAGCAGGAGACTGGAATGGTGCGTGGCGTGCTTACCGATCGGTGGGCGCGGCTTCGAGGCCCTGAAGGCGCGCAGATGTAGGTGAGGTGGCGGCGGTGACGGAACCGGCGCACGCAGGGGTACTCCGACGAGGTGGCAGGAGAGCTCGCTGCCCTCGCTCGTCGCGCTTGGGGACGATTGGCACCGCGCCGCGCCGCCGGTCGATGGTGCTTGGAGCAATCGCTGCACGGGAGCTCGATTTGGGTGGGGGATCGAAGCATCCAGGCGATAAGAGAGGCGCGAGTGAACGGGAGCCGATGAAAATTTCATTCTCGAAACTCGGCCTATATCCCAAAATCACCCGCCAATGATTCCCCACAAGCTTGCCAAGGTAGCGTGGTCACAGCGGACCTACCAACCCTAGGAACAAGCTAGAACGAAGTATCAAGCGGAAGCTCAACTCAGAAAACAAAACGATTAGTAATCTGCCTGGGTCAGGGCGGACCGTCCGCACAGTGGTCGTGGCGGACCGTCCGTGGTCGTGGCGGACCGTCCGTCTAGGCAGGGCGGACCGTCCGTAAAATCACCTCAAATCTCCAGTAGCTCCAGGCCCTTTTTCGGACACACACAAACACACACACACAACCAGCGAACAGCAGCTGCGTGCCGCATTGCATTGCATGCACGTACGTGCCAACGGCTCGGGGGACCCGCGTCCTTTTTTGCGTACATTGTGGTGTAGCAGGACAAGGCCCTGCTACAGACTCTTGCAGCTCGATCGATCGCCATCATCATTTCCTGTGTCGGCATGACCAATCATTTTGCCATTGAACCCTGCCAGGATATGAAAAAGGAAAACAGAAAAAGAAAAGATGAGAACTGACAAAGAATGCAAAATCGACAGAGTACAGCAGGTGAGCAGGAGTAGAGATTGGCAAGATAGTAGAGACTAGAAAGGTACTAGAATGCAACAGAGAGCTGAGATTTCAGTTTATTGTACCTGAATCCGAGGGGAAATACATTGTCCAGCTTCATTGGGACGCCCGGCCGGCCAGTTTCAACACCAACTCTTTCATCTCCGGTGTCCTATACGCCGAATCGTCAACAATCTCCGACGCCTTACGCCACACGCATTGGCAGTCCAAAGATCCCCTAGAACACACTTTGGCAAAAGAATTAATTTGATCTGGAGCACAATGAGCAAGCAACGACATAATATTTGACCTGAGAAATCGAATTAATAAGTACTAGCTACCTTAGTTGCTGCTTGCTTCCATGGAGCGCAGTGAGAGCATGGTGGAACGGAGCCTGATGATGCCGTGGCAAACGGATCTTCCATGGTCGCGATACAAGCTGGACCTGCACCTGGGGCTACCAGCATGTCGCCCTCCTTGATGCCGGCGAGGGTCATCTGCGTGCGCGACGGAGGACCTGCGTCTCGAGCCCCGGCAGGCTGTCCAGGCCACCCGGCGGCCGGAACCGGATGAGGCACCCGACGGCCGGCGTCCCCTCCACTGGCCCCGCTCCACGAAGTGCCGGAGGTGCGGCACACGCGTCCGTGTCGGCGGCCACCCTGCGCGGCCACAATCCCACACGATTCAGCCAAGCAATTGAGAAGGAACGAACACACGCAAGAGCTAGCAGGAGACTGGAATGGTGCGTGGCGTGCTTACCGATCGGTGGGCGCGGCTTCGAGGCCCTGAAGGCGCGCAGATGTAGGTGAGGTGGCGGCGGTGACGGAACCGGCGCACGCAGGGGTACTCCGACGAGGTGGCAGGAGAGCTCGCTGCCCTCGCTCGTCGCGCTTGGGGACGATTGGCACCGCGCCGCGCCGCCGGTCGATGGTGCTTGGAGCAATCGCTGCACGGGAGCTCGATTTGGGTGGGGGATCGAAGCATCCAGGCGATAAGAGAGGCGCGAGTGAACGGGAGCCGATGAAAATTTCATTCTCGAAACTCGGCCTATATCCCAAAATCACCCGCCAATGATTCCTCACAAGCTTGCCAAGGTAGCGTGGTCACAGCGGATCTACCAACCCTAGGAACAAGCTAGAATGAAGTATCAAGCGGAAGCTCAACTCAGAAAACAAAACGATTAGTAATCTGCCTGGGTCAGGGCGGACCGTCCGTCTAGACAGTGCGGACCGTCCGTGAAATCACCTCAAATCTCCAGTAGCTCCAGGCCCTTTTTCGGACTGTTCGAGCTCCTACCGCGGACCGTCCGCTAGTGTCGCGGACTGTCCGAGAAGGTCACGCGGACCGTCCGTGAAAACACTTAGCCAAATCCAAGACAACACCGTCGAACTCTTCTGCACGGACCGTCCAGCAACCTCGCGGACCATCCGCCAACTTCGCGCGGACCGTCCGCCAACTTCGCGCGGACCGTCCGAGAAACACGACGGACGAACAGAACGAACTGCTACAGTAACCCGCGGATCTCTCTTCCCAAATCCATCACCGGGTCTCCCAAACGGCTAGAGCTCTTGAGACGAAACTTTGGGAGATGATTAGCACCCTAAGAGGATGTTATGCCCCCAAAATCTCGGCCTCTAACTCCCTACAACTCGAGAAATTTCGGATCACACGGAAGAACACATTCTCACGAGTTCATCCCAAAAACTACTAATCGAGACCGATTCCCGGCGTTTGAGAGGGCAAGATCACACACAAAGAGGCGCAAGGCACTCACCCATGATCCACTCAAACAAACCCAGATGCAAAAGGGCCAGAAACGAAGAATCGAGCCAAGAACGAAAATAGCACAAAAAGGAACTCGAGGAGAAACAGAGAGATTCAACTAGCACTTGATTTCATTCCAACAAACAAAGGTCAGATTCTATACAAGGCTAGCAACCTCCCAAACATTCTCCCGCTAAGATCGACATGAAGCACGGGCTAGCCTAGAAAGTAAGAAAGAAAAGTGAACTAGGGTTCCAGAGCGATAACTTGCCATCCCCTCCACCTCATATTTATATTAAGTGTCCTGGTGAAGGGAAGTGACCATACTACCCCTACAACTTAACTCTACGATACACGCCTTCAAGGGCAAAACAGTAAAGTTGCAGATAACTCCTCCGGCTGAGCACGCCGTCCATCCGGCATTGCTTCCCTCCGACGCAAGCTCCCGGATCCCGCCACGCGTCCACCGCTTCGAAGCTTTCCGAATGCGCCCGGATCACCGTCTCCATCACGTTGGGCCTTCGAGCTCGGTTTTGAGGCCCAAACCGAGAAACCCTCCTCCGATGGTTTTGTGGCCCAACCATCAAAAACCCGCGTACAAGCTTCGGTCGTTAGCCGCCACCTTGCACCGGCTCCAAGTCCACGACCTCGTCTTGCTCTTCTTGCACCATGTTGACTGAACTTGATCCCGTCTGGCCACCGGGTCCCTCGAATAAAGCCTACTTGTCTCTCCACTCCTTGGAGGCCACTCTGGCTAAGACCTTTCGCGCTTGTTCTTCACCTGCACCAACGCAAACTAAGTCGCACCAACACCTGCAGTACTAAGCCAAGAGTCAGTTCACACAACGTTGTCAATCACTCATCACACTAAACGAAGACTCAACTTCAACAACTTTCTCCTTAGACTCACCAAGCAACGAGCTAAACTCCCTACACACACATAATTCAGGATATGAAAAAGGAAAACAGAAAAAGAAAAGAAAAGAAGACTCAATCAAGTGACCAAAGCGAAGAACAAGCCGAAAACAAAGTCACTCGAAAGAGAAAGTCTCGGTCCCCTAAGACAAGGGCAACGGCTCAACACAACCGAGACAACGAGCTCCAAATGCCGATCCCTCAAGAAGAGGCAGAAAGGGCTCAACACCATCGGCAAAAGAGCAAAGCACAAAAATCAGGAACACAAGGAGCTCCCCCTGCAGAAATGCATACTCCCCCTAAACAAGTGCATACAAACTCAAGTTCTCCCCCTGAACTGAGTATCCCTCTCAATGCAAAGCAATGCATATATGCTGAATTGGAACAAATTCTCCCCCTTGTTGCCAATGCATGAATCAAGGCACAAATGCAAAAGATTCAACCTAGAGCTTCTCAAATATACAATGAACAATATAAAATGCTACACATGGTCAAATGAGCAAGTAAGATATTCCTAGGTGTTGTATAAGCATTGCCAACAAAATTTCATGATTGTATAAGCATATGGCCAAGTAGTTTCCAATTTAACCAAGTTTTTCAAAAATTCACCACCTCATGAGCAAAAAGTCATTTTCAAGCCAAAAAGAGCTATATCATGCAAAAGTTGTCCCCGGTTACCTATTCTTAGCAAGAGATCATTGCAAACACCCACAATCTAGTTCATGTCATGTTAAAGCTACCGAGCCATGTGTCTACTTCCAACAAGAGACTTCTCTTTGGTAGACACATGCAACGGTTTAGCACCCAATTTTCACATTTAAACACAAATGACATGATCAACCAATTGGAGAGCATATATTTGAATTTTTAACACTTCTTTTTCAGATTTTAAACATGGTACAGCAAAAGTAGCTTGGTCAAGCGGTTTAGTGAGAATATCAGCTAGTTGGTTTTGGGGGGAGACATGGGATAGTTCAATGTGTCCTTTCTCAACATGGTCTCTCAAGAAATGGTACCTCACTTCTATATGTTTGGTTTTGGAATGAAGCACAGGATTTTTGGCAACACTAATGGCACTTGTGCTATCACATAGAAGTGGAACATGGGTATAACTCAAACCAAAGTCACTCAGGGTAGAAACCATCCAAAGAAGCTGAGAGCAACAACTGGCTGCGGCTACATATTCGGCTTCGATTGTAGACTGAGCAACACTTGACTGTTTGTGAGAGGACCAAGAAACCAAAGACGAACCCAGAAACTGACAAGTCCCAGAAGTGGACTTGCGATCCATCCCGCACCCAGCAAAATCCGCATCGGAATATCCGCGGAGTGTGAGTGTGGTGGAGGCAGAGTACCACAAACCAAGCTCAGGAGTGAAACGAAGGTACCTCATGATTCTCTTCACAGCCTGGCGATGTGACGTCCTTGGCGAAGCTTGAAAACGAGCGCACATACACACGGCGAAGTGTATGTCCGGCCTCGTCGCCGTCAGGTACAAGAGTGAGCCAATCATGCTCCGGTACGTCTTCTGGTCCACCGGTTCTCCATCTTCATCCGCATCCAAAGCTGTTGTCGTCGACATGGGAGTGGACAACGGCTTTGCATCTGCCATCTCGAACTTCTTCAACAAATCTTTCGTGTACTTGGCTTGATGGACAAACTTCTCGTCCTTGACTTGCTTAATCTGTAGCCCGAGGAAGTATTGTAGTTCTCCCATCATCGACATCTCAAATTCTCTGCTCATATCTTCAGAAAACTTGGCAACAAGCACATTAGAAGAGCCACCAAAGATTATATCATCCACGTAAATCTGAACGATCAAGATATCTTTGCCAACATGAAGCAGGAACAGGGTCTTATCAACGGTGCCCATCACAAACCCCTTACTCAGCAAGAACCCTCTCAGCCTTTCATACCATGCTCTAGTGCTTGCTTGAGGCCATATAGTGCTCGGTGGAGTTTGTACACTCGGTGGGGATATCTCTCACTCTCGAACCCAAGTGGTTGTCTCACATACACTTCTTCCTCTATCACCCCATTCAAAAAGGCACTCTTCACATCCATTTGGTGCAACTTGAACCCTTTAGCAACAGCAAATGCTAGAAGGATTCGAATTGCCTCCAAACGGGCAACAGGAGCAAATGTCTCCTCATAATCAATTCCCTCTTTTTGTGAAAAGCCCTGGGCAACCAACCTCGCTTTGTTTTCTCAAAACCTTCCACTCTCACCTTGTTTGTTCTTCCAAACCCACTTTGTTCCAATAGGGTGGCAATTTGGTAGAGGCTCGACAAGTTCCCACACCTCATTCCTCTCAAAGTTCTCAAGCTCTTCGTGCATGACATTGACCCATGGCAATTTGGTGGAGGCTCGACAAGTTCCCACACCTCATTCCTCTCAAAGTTCTCAAGCTCTTCGTGCATGGCATTGACCCAATTCGCATCAGATAAAGCATGTCCAATATCTTTGGGCTCAAAGGAGGCAACAAATGTAGAATGAGCAAAGTTAGAATTGTTTCTTGACCTTGACCGTGTAGTACGTTCATCGATGTCTCCAATCATTCTTGAGGGTGGATGGCGAGCTTGAATGTGTCTTGGTGCCTCACGTGTTGAAATCGCCTCCCCCTCAACCGCTGCTTCCACTTGACCTTCCACTTGACCTCCATGTACTTGTGTTGATGTCGAAGTGGTGGATGGACCATCATCAACCGTAGTCGTCGTAGTGGAAGTAGTAGGTACAATCGCCATCGGAGGATCACCATCTCCATCGTCATCTTCATCATCCCCATCCTTGTCTTCAAAGATCGTCTTTCCCATCTCTTCATCACCTGCACACTCAAAGACAGATGAGCTACATGGAATTGTCTCATCGAATGTTACTTCGCAAGTCTCCATGATTTGGTTAGTGTTAAGATTGAGCACACGATATGCTCTAGAATGATTAGCATAACCAAAGAAGATACCATCATGAGACCGAGACTCAAACTTATCTAGATTACCCTTTTTGAGAATGAAGCACTTGCAACCGAAAACTCGAAAGTGACTCACCTTGGGGGTTCTCCCATGAAAGAGTTCGTAGCAAGTCTTTTTCTTGAACGCATGAAGGAAAATCCGATTAGACACATAGCACGCGGTGCTCACCGCCTCGGCCCAATACTTCCTAGGAGTCCTATGCTCATCGAGCATCGTCCTGGCCATAGTACAAATGGTCCGATTCTTTGTCTCCACAACACCATTCTGACAAGCGACATAAGGCGAAGAAAACTGATGCTCAAGACCTAGATCACGACAAAAGATGCGGCAAAAAGAAGCTTATGCCTCTCCACAACATAGACAGCGGGGGAAAACGCGGTCCAGGCTCCCTCCGGTAACCAAAACCACGGTCGTCTCTCCTGAACTCGTACTGACCATGAGAAGGAGGACGCCTGGCGAAACCACCACGTCTTTGAGGAACTCTCCCACGAGGAGCGTCCACTATCACAAGGACATACCACTTCCCACCGACTGAGCGAACGCGAGCTGGACCAACCAAGTCCATATGTAAAAGCTCCCCAGGACGCTCAGTCATCACATCGGTCAGGGGTGGGTGGGAAGTAGCGATCATCTTGACATGCCTACAAGGTGCACAAACCAAATCCTTCTCTCTCTCTTTTTCCTGAAGCAGGACTCCTCTTGGTGACCATCCTTACCACAAAACCCACAGTGGTAACGGACTGGTTTTGGCTTTGGATCTTCTTTTGGCCCTGGCTTCTCACTAGGTTTGAGACCACTCGACTCTCCCACAAAGATCACTCGCTTTTGGAAGTTGTTGGCTGATGTGGTAGAAGCTGGTGGATCAAGAATAGTATCGAGTTTGTTTCTCAGGTGGTTGGGTTTAGGATCAAAGGTGTTTTTGGCTGGGGTTTTTTGTGGAGGAAATGGCACACCCTCACAAATCATTAACTCATTCTTAACCACTGTTTCCCAGGCAAGCCCACGAGAATCACCTCTTCTGAGCTCAGCCATCATCATTTTCAACTGAGGCTCTCGACTTGACATCCAACCCAAGCAATGTCTCAACTCGTCATTTTCTTTTTGCACACGATTCATTGCATCCTCAATTTCACTGTTCTTCAAAGCATTTTTATCACACACAGCACATGCAGGTGATGATTTAGCAGAACATTCGAGACATTTAATTTTAGCAAGAGCATCATCAAGTTTTGCATGCAAGACAGGACAAGAGGTACAAGCTCCTAGCAAAGCAGATCTAGATTTCAATTCTTCAAGATTTGACTTAAGCAAGTCACATTCTTCAATTTTAGACATATGCTTATTTTTAAGCTCAACCAATTCATTCATCACAGCATCACAATCATTGCAAGTATGCTCATCAGAGACAATAGGAGCACTTTTCAAAGCATCAATTTCAGATTGAGATTTAGCAAGTGATATTTCAAGTTGAGCAATTTGATCTTTAGAGGCAACAAGCAAAGACTCAAGTTCAACAACTTTCTCCTTAGACTCACCAAGCAACGATCTAAACTCCCTCTTCTCCTTGTTGGTCTTACGAAGCACATCATCACGATTATCAAGCAATTCATTCAACCTAGCATTCTCCTCTAGCAAGAAGTTGGGATCTCGATCTACCTCATCCTCAGACTCTGACTCGGAGTCTTCTTTTGCACTCTTCTTGTTGTCGGAGTTGTGCGCCATGGTACAAAAGCCTCAGAATGCCTTGCATGCCAAGCCATTGAAGTTCTCGTTCCTCCGGCGTCGACCTTGATCTTCATCCTCGCTGCTTGAGCTTGACGAAGAGTTGCTTGAACTTGTGTCGACGTCGCTCGCACCGGCCACCATAGCTCGGTTCTTGTGCTTGTACTTGTACTTGTGCTTGTGCTTGTGGTCATCCTTTGAGCGGTGCTTGTGCTTGCGGTCGGACTCAGCTGGCTCCGGACACTCAGCGATGAAGTGCCCCATCTTGCCGCACCTGTAGCACGTGCTATGCCCCAAAAATCTCGGCCTCTAACTCCCTACAACTCGAGAAATTGGACATATGCTTGTTTTTAAGCTCAACCAATTCATTCATCACAGCATCACAATCATTGCAAGTATGCTCATCAGAGACAACAGGAGCAATTTTCAAAGCATCAATTTCAGATTGAGATTTAGCAAGTGATATTTCAAGTTGAGCAATTTGATCTTTAGAGGCAACAAGCAAAGACTCAAGTTCAACAACTTTTTCCTTAGACTCACCAAGCAACGATCTAAACGCCCTCTTCTCCTTGTTGGTCTTACGCAGCACATCATCACGATTATCAAGCAATTCATTCAACCTAACATTCTTCTCTAACAAGAAGTTGGGATCTCGATTTACCTCATCCTCAGACTCTGACTCGGAGTCTTCTCTTGTACTCTTCTTGTTGTCGGAGTTGTGCGCCATGGTACAAAAGCCTCAGAATGCCTTGCATGCCAAGCCACTTGCGCTTGTACTTGTGCTTGTGCTTGCGGTCACCATGCTTCTTCTTGTTCTTGTCCTTGTCCTTGTACTTGTACTTTTGGTTCTTGTGATCATCCCTCGAGCGATGCTTGTGCTTGCAGTCCGGCTCTACTGGCTTCGGACACTCGGCGATGAAGTGTCCCATCTTGCCGCACCTGTAGCACGTACTCCCAAAGTGCCTTGTACTCTTGCGGTTCTCGTACATGCGCCCGAACCTCCTTGTCAGCAACGCGAGATCCTCCTTGCTCAGCACCTCGAACTCCTCATCTGGCAAAGACACAAGCAAAGACAAGGCAAACTGCCGTGAAGAGTTAGCACCAGATCTAGAACTAGAATCACTCATAAGTGCCAGACTATGGGAATCAGTCGGGTTCTCAAGCTTGGCTCTAGCTATCCTATCAACCTCTGAGGACTTGAGCTTTGAGAACAACCCGTCGACTGTGAGTGTCAGATAGCTAGCCGACTCCATAATCGCCTCAACCTTAGTGCCCCATACAAAAATATCCAAGCAGTGTAAGAGCTTCAAAGCCATATCATGGTCTGTATACAGGAGGTTGTTAATGTTGCCTCTCATGTTGTTCACTATCACGGTGAACCTCTGGAACATGGCATCAATTGACTCGTCGGGCAAATGAGAGAAGTTCTCATATTCCCTCCGATAAGTCGAAAAGAGCCGAGCCTTAACCCCACTATCACCTCCATGGGCGATCTCCAACTTTTGCCAAATCTTCCACGCAAAATGCCCTTCGATCACACGATTGAATTCATGCTCGTCAAGCGCTTTGAACAAGAAATCAACAGCTTTTGCATTTGCCTCAAACTTGTCCTTAGCAATAAGCTCGGAAGAGGAACCAGCAACGAGACAATGAGCAACACCAAAAGACCTCGAGAAATCAGCAACGAAAACTTGACTCTCGGGAATGATCATGCAAACAAGGTCACCTCGAGAATCAAGAATCCGAGAAGCACCACTAACAAACCGAACCTCAAAACCCTCATCAAGCAGCTGAGAGACCGAAAGCAAATTAAAGCCAAGCGACTTGACGAGAGCAACACGCTTCAACACAAACTTCTCGCTCACCTGAATATCACAGGTACATGAGTGAGCCGATCATACTCCAGTACGTCTTCTGGTCCACCGCTTCTCCATCCTCATCCGCATCCAAAGCTGTTNNACACTGTAGCGCACTGTAGCACTTTTCGTTTGTTTGTGGTAATCGTTGTCCTACCATGACCTAGTGGTAATCGTTGTCCTACCATGACCTAGTGGTAATCGTTGTCCTACCATGACCTAGTGGTAATCGTTGTCCTACCATGACCTAGTGGTAATCGTTGTCCTACCATGACCTAGTGGTAATCGTTGTCCTACCATGACCTAGTGGTAATCGTTGTCCTACCATGACCTAGTGGTAATCGTTGTCCTACCATGACCTAGTGGTAATCGTTGTCCTACCATGACCTAGTGGTAATCGTTGTCCTACCATGACCTAGTGGTAATCGTTGTCCTACCATGACCTAGTGGTAATCGTTGTCCTACCATGACCTAGTGGTAATCGTTGTCCTACCATGACCTAGTGGTAATCGTTGTCCTACCATGACCTAGTGGTAATCGTTGTCCTACCGTTTGTTTGTGGTAATCATTGTCCTACCATGACCTAACTAGGCTCAAAAGATTCGTCTCGTCATGTACATCAAAACCATGTACTTAGTTTTTTTATTTACTCATGTTTAGTGTTTCATGCACGAGGAGAGAGATTTGATGTGATAGGTGAATAGTAAAGTTTGAAGAGGGCCAGTGGCGAAACCTGATCTGGGTGGGTTGGGTTGGGTCTGGGTGCCCGACGATCCATGGCCGTTCCTCCCTGTCGCGGCCTCGTCCTTTTTATCCTTCCATCCAGGTATCTGAACGTGAACTTCACCGAATCACTGCTTCTCGATTCTGCTATCACTGGTGCTTTACTGCGCCCGCAAGTTTGCTATCACTGGTGCTTTCAGAGACAGAATCACAGCACATGATGATCGAGCCCACAGCGGCGCGCCTGGATATTTGGATGCGCTATGTTGAGTTTTTGGAGGATGCGAACATGATCACAGATGCAAGCGCGGCACTTTCTCGTGCTCTGGTATCAGTGGAGGTATTAGTTGATAGTATCATTCTCATTTTTACTGTTTGTTTCTTTTTGGCATTATATCATCTAGCCATGTTTGATTGATGATTATCTGACATTAGCTTACTACTTATCCTCCTTGTTACGTTTAATAGAGGGAAGCACTATTGGAGATATGCCTTTTCAGCGCAAGGTATAAAGAGCGCATTGGTGACATTCCAGGAGCACGTCAACAATATTGTGAGATTTGCTCAAAAATAGATCCAGGCTCACATAAAGCTATAGAATCGCATGCAAATTTTGAGCGCAGATTGGTATGTGGGAGAAAAAACAGTTTCTTACCTTTTTCTTTTGGTCAATATTTAAGACCTTGGCTCATTTCTCTCCTTTCAGGGTGATCATGAAAAGGCATGTTCAGTTTATGAAGATGCTATAGCTGCTGAAAGAAAATTGGGCAAAGTCTCAGATTTGCCTGCTTTGCTTGTTCGGTATGCGACAGGAGGACCCGAACCCTTTCCGGCGTACGCCATCCTTGGATCTTAAGACTGGTTAGAATCACGAAGATCCGTAACCCGCTCTGATACCAATTGAAGGATCGAAATGGCAACCAGAGAGGGGGGGAGTGAATGGGAGCCGATGAAAATTTCTTCTCGAAACTCGGCCTATATCCCAAAATTACCCACCAATGATTCCTCACAAGCTTGCCAAGGTAGTGTAGTCACAGCGGACCTACCAACCCTAGGAACAAGCTAGAACGAAGTATCAAGTGGAAGCTCAACTCAGGAAACAAAACGATTAGCAATCTGCCTGGGTCAGGGCGGACCGTCCGCACAGAGGTTGCGGACTGTCCGTGGTCGTGGCGGACCATCCGTCTACACAGGGCGGACCGTCCGTAAAATCACCTCAAATTTCTAGTAGCTCCAGGTCCTTTTTGGACTGTCCGATCTCCTACCGCGGGAAACGGCTAGAGCTCTTGAGACGAAACTTTGGGGAGATGATTAGCACCCTAAGGGAAAGCTATTCCCCAAAAATCTCGGCCTCTAACTCCCTACAACTCGAGAAATCGCGGATCACACGGAAGAACACCTTCTCACGAGTTCATCCCAAAAACTACGAATCGAGACCGATTCCCGGTGTTTGAGAGGGCAAGATCACACACAAAGAGGCGCAAGGCACTCACCCATGATCCCCTCAAACAAATCCGGAGCCAAACGGTCTAGAAACGAAGAATCGAGCCAAGAACGAAAATAGCACAAAAAGGAACTCGAGGAGAAACAAAGAGATTCAACTAGCACTTGATTTCATTCCAACAAACAAAGGTCAGATTCTATACAAGGCTAGCAACCTCCCAAACATCCTCCCGCTAAGATCGACATGAAGCACGGGCTAGCCTAGAGAAGCAAGAAACAAATGAACTAGGGTTCCAGCGAGATAACTTGCCATCCCCTCCACCTCCTATTTATATTAAGTGTCCTAGTGAAGGGAAGTGACCATACTACCCCTACAACTTAACTCTACGATACACGCCCTCAAGGGTAAAACAGTAAAGTTGTAGATAACTCCTTCGGCTGAGCACGCCGTCCATCCGGCCTTGCTTCCCTCCGACGCAAGCTCCCGGATCCCGCCACGCGTCCACCGCTTCGAAGCTTCCCGAACGCGCCCGGATCACCGTCTCTGTCACGTTGGGCCTTCGGGCTCGGTTTTGAGGCCCAAACCGAGAAACCGTCCTCCGATGGTTTTGTGGCCCAACCATCAAAACCCCGCGTACAATCTTCGGTCGTTAGCCGCCACCTTGCACCGGCTCCAAGTCCACGACCTCGTCTTGCTCTTAAAAGTCCAGAAAACCTCCCCGAACTTCTGTTTCTGAGCAGCGAACCAAACCAGCCCAGCCGGCCTTGCGGCCCAGCTGCGGCCCAGCCAACCGCTGCGTCGCAGCCGCGTTCCCCGCTCCTCCTTCTTTCGCTGACGTGCAGGCCCCACCGCACTGTTCTTCCCCACGCCTCTTTTCCCCTCTACGCCCGGCGAAAAGCAGAGGAAGCAGCCGGCCAATCCCAGCGCTCGCGCTGTGCGGCCCGTCGCGATTGCGACGCGTGGCCCTTGGCGCGAATCTTGATCCCGTCTGGGCACCGGGTCCCTCGAACCAAGCCTACTTGTCTCTCCACTCCTCGGAGGCCACTCTGGCTAAGACCTTTCGCGCTTGTTCTTCACCTGCACCAACGCATACCAAGTCGCACCAACACCTGCAGTACTAGGCCAAGAGTCAGTCCACACAACGTTGTCAATCACTCATCACACTGAGAAGCGACCATCCACCGGTCCTCGGACACACATGGTCCTTAGGGATAGAGTTTCGATTTGGGAGGCATGCTAGAACTCTGGAAGTAGTAGGCCCCCCAATGCAAACGATCCCCCACGCGCGCGCTCTAGGTCAATAGCTCATCTTGTCCTTCCTGCGATCCTACGGGCCGGCCGGCTTCACTCTCTGTTTGCTGCCACGACGGCGTCAGGCGATCAAGGAGGAGCAAAGCTTCGTATATATGTGGGCCGTGCACCGCATTGTTCAGCGGCGGCGAGGCCCGTCGTCATGCATGGCGCTCGAGCGATCGTCAAAGCAGCCTCGTGACCGCATTCATCGCCGGCCAGGATAGGAACGAAAAAGCACCTGATTGTGGACTTACCGTACCTGATCCGCAGGCGAATGACCAATTCAAGGCTTGTTTAGATGCAAAAGGCGACTCCTAAATTTACTATGTAAAAGAAGATTCTCCATCACATCAAAATGTCATAACATGCATGGAGTACTAAATGTGGATGAAATTAAAAACTAATTGCAAAATTTTGTTGTGCTCTGCAAGACGAACATTTTGAGCATAATTAATCAATTTTTGGATAATTTTTCACAAATACAAACGAAATGCTACAGTGATCATACTCCCAAATTCACCCTCTCAAACTAAACATCTAAACAAGGCCGAAAGCACACGGTGATCCACGGGTCAGGCCAGGCGCGGGATACGTGATGATCGGGCGAGGGAATCGAGGAGGACAACTTCATGGTGCCATGCGACGGTGGGGCCGGTGGCATGCCACGTCAAGGCCGTCTTAAGCGTTGTTTAGATCCCAAAAGTTATTCCTAAATTCACTATGCAAAAAAAATTCCACATCATATCTGTAACAACCCTAATTTTCCCATAGAATTTGATGAATGCAAAAATGAGGATTTAAAAATTTTTGGTGAATTATTGTGCATGCAAACCAACATATAAGGTTGCTCTCTATTTGCTCCCTTTGCTCTTAGGCAAACTTTAAATTAATTAAAAATAATTTGAAGTGCTAAGGATCAAATAGTGTGGATCTAAGGGAGGGGCTAGGGGGGCTTGAGCCCCCTAGCAGATAAGACACCATGGAATACCCTTAGTCACTCATTTAATTTTCAGTGCTTTATTGGATTTTTGGTTGGTTTGAATTCAAATTCTAGATTTGAATTCAAACACTAACTAAGCTAAACTAATTCAAACCCTTCTAACCTTCGCGGGCCGAATCTTCAATCCAAAGTCCAGAAAACCTCCCCGAACTTCTGTTTCTGAGCAGCAAACCAAACCAGCCCAGCCGGCCTTGCGGCCCAGCTGCGGCCCAGCCAACCGCTGCGTCGCAGCCGCGTTCCCCGCTCCTCCTTCTTTCGCTGACGTGCGGGCCCCACCGCACTGTTCTTCTTCCCCACACATCTTTTCCCCTCTGCGCACGGCGAAAAGCAGAGGAGGCCGCCGGCCAATCCCAGCGCTCGCGCTGTGCGGCCCGTCGCGATTGCGACGCGTGGCCCTTGGCGCGGACGCCCACATCCCTCGCCGTCCGTGCCCCCGAACCTAGCAGCCGCCGCCCTATAAAACCCCCGCAGCGCCCGCTCTCCCGGTTCAAGCCGTCGCACCCCGTTGGGGTTTCTTCGCCAGCAAGGAGAGGGAAGAGAGGGGGAAGGAGGAAACCAGGAGGGGAGGGAAGAAGGTGAAGCCGCAAGGAAGAGGCGGAGGTGGAGCCAGCCGCTCCGCTGCCGCGCCGACGCCAAGCCAAGAACGCCGCCGCCCGTGGAGCCGTCAAGCGGGAGCCGGACCTGGGACGCCGTCAAGCCGCCGCCGTACCGCGAGTCCTCGTCGAGCTGCTGCGATCCTCTTCTTGACCCAAGGTGAGCCGGCACCGCCGCTCCCCTTCTTCTCGCCTCGTTCCGGCCAAGCGCCGCTGCCTTGAGCCGCCGCCGCCGTGCTAGCCTCTGGGACCCGGTCTTCGAACCGTGGCCGTCTCTTGTGCAGGTCCTCGTCGCGCCGCTGCTACACCCGCAAACCCGCCGTCGCCTTCCATGCAGCCAACGCCGCCGCGAGCCGGGATGCCGGTCACCGCGTGCGAGCCGCGGCCGTGTCGCGGCCACGGGCAACCGTGTGCCCGCGCACGCGCAC
>OAMR01000132.1:1359756-1375992 GCA_900205405.1 Echinochloa crus-galli
CCCGCAAAAGATCCCGAGTCGGCCACAATCCGATGCCGTGCACCTGGCTCACGTGCACCGCACTCACGGCTCACCGTGGACCAAGTCCACCAGAGCAGATCCAACAGCACCCCCTCCGTGGGCCTAAAGTTCGCGCTAAAGTCCAGTTTACCCGCCTCAACTTTTCTTTCGGCCCAACTCCGGCCCAGTAGCGCCTTTCGTCTTTTTCTTTTTCTTTTAAACTTCGCTGACGCTTGGGGCCCACCTGTCATACTCTGGCAGTCACTGACATGCGGGGCCCACTGACTGACTTGACCCGTTGACTCGTTGACCCGTTGACCGTTGACCAAGTCAACGCTGACGTCAGCAGGGCGTACTGCTGACGTCACCATAGGCGGACCCACTGCTGACGTCAGCATGACGTCATGCCGACGTCAGCAGGCTAATTTCTGTCTGTTTTTTTCGGAAATTATTTAATATTTTCAGAAAATGATTTAAACTCTGAAAATTAATAATAAATCAACCATAGCTCAGAAAAATATGAAACCAGTTTCTATATTTTTCTAAAATCATGACCTACGCATTACTGCAGAGTTTGGTGTTCCTTGGATCTTCTTTCCTCGCTGTTTTGGAGTTTCTTTGCCAGTAGCCGTGTCTTATTTTATTTTCCGCGACTCTAGGAGCTCCGGAGAACCTGGAGGAGCCGGACTACCCCGACAACTGCTTGGAAGAGGAGGAAGAAGCTTACCCAGGTTCACGCCCGGTTTGGTGCGAGTTTTATTTTTTTACCTTGCTACCTACTACTCACTTTATGGAATATGCTATGCTATGCATGTGTTGGGTTGGTTGTGATTTGAACCTCTTGGCGTGAGTTGTGGGTGGTATGGGAGGAGTAGTGCAGCTAGGCGGTGTAAGCGAGTAATAACAACCCGATCGTTTGATCGGGGTGCTTGGGGACTGCACTCGGGCAGCCCCTACGGAGTACCTGTTGCGGGTACATGGTTCTTGGATATTTGGTTACTAGAGGAGTTTGGGCGGCTATACCTGTTATGGGTGCCGATTGCGGACCGTTGCGGCGGAACGCTTATGACGCTGATACTCGCTTTACCGATAATTAAGGACCGAGTCGAGTTCCACCTTTGGACGTGGGGATACCGTGCTCACCATCTACCCAATATGGGGAGGGTTCCAGCAAGCCTACTCTAGTGCGGCGCCGAGACTGTAGGAGATTCGAGCTTGATATGTGTAAGGGAGACTCGTTGCGGCGTACTCTCCCTGATTTACCACGGCCCCCGTCTGGCCCCGGTGGGAAGGTTTCACATCCCTGGGGCAGATGTTAGATCGGATGTGTCCCGAGCCCAGGGAGACAGGATTGGCGCCGTTACTGTTTAGGGTCTTTGCTGTGGGCTGTGTCTCAGGTTGGTTGCGGACTAGCCTTGTAGCCCGGATGGATTCCTGGAGTGCCACCTCTGCAGAGTGTAAACTATACGTATAGCCGTGTCCACGGTTATGAATGACCCGCTTCTGATAAGTTCCGACTAGCATGGGAATCTCCTTTCTTACCTCATCCTTGATTTGGGTTATGAGAGTTTGGTCCAGCGTTGTTGATGAGACAAGGTGGGGAGGGAGCTCACCGAGTCAACTAGTGAGTGAAAGGTGTTGGTGGATGATGCCTGCGGGAACCTGCTGTGGCAGGACGAGCCCGGTGTGAATGTGAGGCTGATGGTTGGTTCTGGGGAGTGGATGTGCTTGTGAGGAAAGGAGTTGGTGATGAGATGGATTTGGGTTAATGCTGCCGCTCGCTTAGAAAAACCCTGGCTTAGACCTTGATTATTTCTATACCTTAGAATAGGTCACTTTAAAGCCTGCTTCATATTATAGTTGGGGATAGACTTTGGGTTCTCAGGTGAAGACCCCGACCACGAGTTCAACCAGGACGGGTGGTACGATTGAAGGGTGCGCGCTATGCTCAAGGATGCCTGCGGAAAGTGGACCCAGAAGATAGCTACCGCTGCGCAGTTGTTTCTTATTGTCGATTTAGCCCAGAGGGCTTGTACCAGACCGCTATGTTCTAAATATGTCATGTATTGGATCTTTTATCGATGTATGGATGTGATATTCGACTGAGATGAATTCTGTACGAGATAGCTGTTATTCCTGGGACTATCTCGAGGGTACAGGGAGTCGGATTCTTGTCGTCGAGAATCCAGTTCGTTTCAATATCAAAATGTCATAACATGCATGGAGTATTAAATATAGATAAAATCAAAAACTAATTGCACATTTTTCTTGTACTCTGTGAGACGAACATTTTGAGCCTAATTAATCAATTTTTGGACAGTTTTTCACAAATACAAACGAAGTGCTACAGTAATACAATGATTATGTTTCCAAATTCAACCTCCCAAATTCAACATCTAAACAAGGCCTTAATTTGGTCCGTGTCCCGGCCGGAAATTGGAAATTGCCGGATCGATCCTGGTGACCGGTGGACTACGGATACTACTATTTGGGCCTTGTTTAGATCCCAAATTCACATCCCAAATTTACTATGCAAAAAGAAGATTTCCCGTCACATCAAAATGTCATAACATGCATAGAGTATTAAATATAGATGAAATCAAAAATTAATTACACAGTTTTGTTGTGCTCTACGAGACGAACATTTTAAACCTAATTTATAAATTTTTGGACAATTTTTCGCACATTCAAACGAAATGCTACGGTGTGTATTTATAACACCCTGACGCGCGTCAGACAGGTGCAGACCCGATTCGAGGGCACCGAATCCGGATCTAAGCAAGGCCTTGATAAGTAAATCCAAGCTACCAGTTTAATATTTTGAATCCAATGATTATTACGATCGACGTGAACACTCAATGAACACTGCTACCGGTTTTGCACTCGCCCGATAAACTGAGATCCAAAAGTTACTCCCAAATTTAATATGCCCATCACATCAAAATGTCATAATATGCATGGAGTACTAAATATAGATAAAATTAAAAACTAATTGCACAATTTTGTTGTACTCTATGAGACGAACATTTTGAGCCTAATTTATCAATTTTTGGATAATTTTTCGCACAAACAAACGAAATGCTACGGTAGCGCGATGATTACGAAGTGACATTTTACTCACAAATTCAACCACCCAATTCTGCAATCCATCCATCAGTGACATCTAACAAGGCCTGACAAGCAAGGCTCCCATCCCTCATGGAAATAATGGCATGGCCCCTCGCTCATCGGGTCATCCATCCCGGCCTGGGAGCGAGAAAACCGTAGCACTGCACAGCAGCAATACGGATTATTAGCACGAGGAGGGGACGACTGGATGTGGGGTATCCTCTAGATTATCCACTTTTTGGTAATTAGATTAGAATTAGCACAATAACCTTACGTTGCTTGGAACGTACATTAAATTAAAGCCCATATATCACCCACACTTAATTAGTTTAATAAATAGATATACATACCAAAATTCTTTAATTAGATTTTCTCGTTGCGATAATATATAAGAGAAAACATTTACAATGTCTAGAGTCTGTAATGTAATTCTCTTCGTGATCCCCCTTGTATAAGTATTATTCTCCACGGGTGATTCATGCATGAGCATGATGTACACATGGATGATATATACTGACAGTTTCAGCTTACAAATAATTATAAGAGGAAACAAATTAATTCAGAGTGAAGATCAGGCATCACTATTGTGTAAATCACCGGTGATATACCTTCCAAATCCTAATCCCATATTCCGCTCCATTTCTCGATCGATCTTTTGTCACCCTATAGTAGCTAGCTAGGCGGGTAACGAACGAAGTGATCTTTTAGTAGATCTCCTGGGACCCGAGCAGCTAGCGACGAGTAGATCGAGAGGCCGGGACATGAGGGTTTGCCTAGATAGGTACAGTAGCGATATGATTGGCCCTCAAGGCGGTGACCTTTGCTGATCATCCCCGACCTCGCCTGGAGTACACACATGCATCGATCTCTCTAGCTCTCGGGTCTCAAACCGTGTGTGCACGGTCGCATCGTCTTGACATGGCATGGCCCTATGTCGACAACGGTTTGATCTGGCTCGCGTGGAGATATATGATAGGCAAGCAGAAGCGATGTAGTACGTGGGTGGACACGTTTTAACACATACGGAGTATGTAGTACTCCGTAGTTAGCGCATGTGGTGTTGGACGGGGACGATGACGCTCTGGTATATGAGTGGCAATGCGTCAGCCTAGAGATCGAAATGGGAGGACAAGGAAGAGGAAAGTTCTGACTGTTAGGCTAGAGGAAAATGACGACCTATATTTCTCTCCTCTCCAGCCCAAAATTATTATTTTAATAGATGCGGTAAAAGCTAGAGTGTCCCCACTAGGCGCCAGCCAATTGTACTTTTTTTTTCTTTGGTGTCTGCCGACAAATCCATTTCTGTAGGAAATTTTACCATAATACAGTACTAACCTATGAGTTTTGAGGATAGATTGGAAGGAGCCTATGATATAAGTACTCCTACGTACTAGTAGTAGTAATTACCCCATCCATTTGAAAGTGCAAACCTTTTTAGGTTTAAGCTAAGCTAGGTTTCTTTAATTTTGATCAAATATAGAAAGAATATATTAGAATTAAATTAATTTTCATAAAAGTTCACTTATTTGAGATATGGTACTTGTTATTAATATATCTTGATACTATACATCTAGTTAGAGTTAAACAAGATCGAAATTAAAGAAAAAGTAAAACTTTCTATATTTTGGAACGCGCGCGCGGCAGTATAGCTGGACTTTGGTGGTTTTGGCTGGCACTACGGATCGCACGTGTGCGCGCAACGCCCGGGTTCCAACGCTAGTTTAATTTGATAGAGTTTGTTTATTATCGCGCGCATGCCTAATTAATATATGACCGCGCATTAGTTGCAGAAAAAGTTTGTCAGACGATTAATTAGTCCATATAATACTAGTATCCAGCCCTGGTCATTTATTTAATCATCAATTAATAGGTTGGGTCATCCCGCCGGTCTTTTGTTATACTCCGTACGGAGGAAACTAGTAGTACCAGTACAAACGACACTCCACTAGAGGGAGAAGCTTTAATTTGGGAAAGGAAGCTGCATCTGCATATATAGGACTGGAGCGCCTGTCCGGCTGAAGGGGAGAGACGCCCAGGCCAGACCAACAACTGGTACGTACGGTGCACACACTCTGCTCGCTTCCTCCCCCTCTTTCCTTGCCAGCAGATCGAGCAGGACCCCGGCCGGCCGGAGTACTAGGCTACTAGCCGAGAATCTCTCCCTAGATGGCTAGAGCAAGACAAAGAGACGGCAGCAGCACAGCACGTAACAGGCTGGAGAGAGAAAGAAGATGGAGCGAGATTTCATGTGACGTACGTACTGGTGCGACACAGGCGGATGGACGTGCATGCCATTATATCTGATGCGACTGCGAGCTCCCTAGCTAGCTCGATGCTGCTTCGACTGCGAGATCTGTTTTTCACAATTGAACATCCATTTGTCATGATAAATCCGTCACAACTAGTCAATAGAATAGTGATGGCTATCTCACCACTAATTATCGCTAATTACTGACAAATAATTTTGTTGCCATAAACATATAAGGTGATGAAGATGGCGTCACAAAATGAAGCCACAATTGTGACAAAAGAACTTCCTCACTAAAAGAAGCGGTCAACAGTAGCGATTTATTATCACAAAAGCAAAGAATATTTGTGCTGAAAAAAGTTCGTCACTATGTTTTTTGTGACAGCAATATTAGTGATGACATTGTGACGACTATATATGGATTTCGTCACAAGGTGGTTATAGTGATGAATAATGGACTTATGGTGATGAATTTAGTCATCACAAAAGGGCTGCTCCCTTGTAGTGATTCATGCATATCTACACTATGTGGTGCAGAAATCTGTACTTGTTTCTCGCTCAGTTTATCAAATTAAACAATTTCTATCAAAATACCTTGGCTTACAGAGTTCTTGAGGCCACCTCTCCCTCTTATCCTTGAGTGTTCACTGATCGACTTGTCGTTTGCAAGCAGCAGCCACACTAGCTAGCAGGATTTGGTGTAGCTAGCTATATCACCAGTAGTAGTTGCAATTTGGTAGGCCGGCCCGACAACACAGTCAACACACAAAAAGCAGTGGCAGACGACCAGCTAGCCGCGCTAGACATGCAAGAGCCCGGTGAGAAGAAGCTAGGGTGCCATAGCTAGCGTTGGGGGTACGCAGCAGCTGGGCTTCTCCCTCACATCAGATAGTAGGACAAAAATTACAGGCGAAAGGATTGGAAAAGTACATGCAGGAGAACGGATCGGATCGATCCAAGGATTGGAAAAGCGGACGGATCGGAGGATTGGAAAGGCACGCAAACTGCCTGCTGCACTGCGCGCGCGCAGAGATGCAGTGAGTCTACCACACCATCATTTCCAAAAAGTAACTCCCAAATACACTATGAGCTGGTGCCCATTTTTTTATTAGTGATATATACTCACCAATGAGACTAGCTCGATGTTTTCCATCCCGTGTCATGTTTAAGAAAATGGGCCTCACAAATGACCCTCTAGCTAGCTAGATGCCGCTCGCCTCAAGCCGTCCGTCACGTCGTGGTCGCAGCCTCGCTCAGACCACCATGCCGTCACGTCCGTAATCATCACCGCGCGCGGCCTGCCCCAGAGTACGCCAGGGTTGTTTAGCTAGCTATGCTCATAAAATCATGGCGCCGCATATATTAATGGCAGATATTATGCGAAAAAACTCAGCAAGGAAAGATTTGCTTGAGGGATCGGATCGGAGTAGGCATGCATCTCGTTGATGCGAAAAAAGGTAGGACATGTCGTTGGGTGTCGAGCCCATTGAATCGGCACCACAACCAGCCGATGATCTCGTTGAGTTGCTTTCGTTTCGTTTAGCTAAACGTTTATTTAAGTCTTCCGCTATGACATTTGTGTCACTCTGAGATTGTAATAAATGCACTTTAATACTCTCTTTTGTACGCATGGTTATGAATATTCACTTGTGACGTCTACCATATGTGCGTAAACTTGATCCTGGCGCACATATGAGATGCACTTGGTTTTATTCCCAAAACCGGGTGTGACTAACCTGAAGGTGTTTTTCCATTGCTGCCTGTGAGCCCATCTTACCCCCACAAGACTTTTTATAATGCCTAGATCAACCCCCCATGTGGCTGCAAAAGAAAGATGAATAAATTCATGAGCAACAATTCTATAACCATCCTATGATGTGACTCTTTTTTGCAGCAAAATTATGATCAGACCATCTTCGTAAGAGCAAAATTACGCTTGTGGATAATTCACTACAAGGGATTAGGCCTTTTGTGATAAACAATAGTGACAAAAACACCTTTACTCACTAATACATGGATTTGTAGTGACAAGTAAGATTTTCGTCACAATTTAATAAATAAGCTGTGACAAGCCTTTTTTTCATCACAATTTTATACATAATTTGTGACAAAAAAATTATCATCACAAATACAATTTTTAGTGACCGTTTGATTGTGTCGAATTACCATATTGTCACATTTTGCTGATAAGTAGTGAGAAAATATTTTCCGTCACAATTTTATACATAATTTGTGACAAAAGAAAATTATCATCACAAATACAATTTTTAGTGACTTTTTGATTGTGTTGAATTACCATATTGTCACTATTTTGTTGATAAGTAGTGAGAAAATATTTTCCGTCACAATTTTATACATAATTTGTGACAAAAGAAAATTATCATCACAAATACAATTTTTAGTGACTGTTTGATTGTGTCCAATTATCATATTATCACTATTTTGTTGATAAGTAGTGAGAAAATAATGAATGATGGAAATTATCCATGTACAAATATATTTCCCATATAATTGCTTCATGGGTTAAAAATTATCCATGTACAAATATGTTTCCCATGTAATTGCTTTATGGGTTAAAAATTTGTGTCACGTGATTATTAGCTGACACAAAACTAGGTTGAAGTGGGACCAAAACATATCTATCTATATACTATAAAGATCCGAAACTTTTGATGACCGATAACCCCACAAACCATTGAAACATTACCCCTCATGTCTTGAAGAGTTTGACTAAACAATCAGTGGAAAAAAACATGTGCTTGCGTGGAATCGTCGAGTTCGTAACCAATACGGTCTCTGACCAACTATCCTTTATATAATCTTATTTTCTATTAAACGTGATCTTTATAGTATAGATTTTCTATTAAACGTGTGTGTCGCATGTGCGTTCTTGCTAGTATATACTATAAAGATCCAAAACTTTGGATGGTCGACGGGACCACGAATCTATCTATCTATACTATAAAGATGCAAAACTTTGGATGGTCGACGGGCATACGAATCATTGAAACATTACCCCTCCTACGACCCCATCTATCATGCTCTTTTTTCGTCAAACTTTTGACAGCCGACGGACCTGCCCGTCATTGAACCACTTCATGCGTTTTTTTCATCAAGCTCTTCATCGTAGTATAGGATCTCGAGTTCGTAACCAATACGGTCTTGGGCCAATTATCTATATTATGTAATCTTATTTTCTATTATAAATGTGCACGTGCGTTCTTGTTAGTTCTATAGAAAAAAATGGTGTACTGTCTAGTTACTTAGTGGACTGAATAAAATCCGCTCACATTAAAGAAGTCCATTCCACGTTGCTTTCAACTTACGTGCACATAAAAACAAGCTAGTGCGGGAACTATTCGTGGAAATAAATATCAAATATATTTTGGAAATAACAACACGATAACCTTATCCTTGTAACAAACAGAATATCGACACCATAATGCGTCGTAGCAGTAGAAAAAATATTATTTACCTCCCGGGCTCCAACTCACCGGCTCCAATTTTTCAGCTCCGGTCAAAGCGAGGTTCCACCACATCTATATAAGGCCCATCTAATCTCCAGTTTGCGTAACCTAGCCGCCTAATCAATCTCCGATCCGTCCACCTCCCCGTGTAGGCAGAGCCACAGCCGCAACAGGTACTTCAATTTCCCATTGGATCAAGGGTTGAGGTGGGTCTCTAATTCCATCTACGTTGTTCTGCACAGCCGCCGCCACTGCCATTTGCTAATCACTTGTCAATCTTTCAGTCTTTCTACAGATTCGATCTGCACCGCTTTGATTTCTTTTACTTTTATGTTTCTATTCATTTCCTGTTTGTTTGAATCTTAGGTCTAAATGGCACCCCAAGTTCGGCAACCATGTGAGATCACAGGTGCTGCACGTGAACCTGATATGGCCATTAATGGAGAAGCAAACAGACTTGCCGAACTTAATCCAGGTTTGACGAATCTATTAAATCATTGTTTTATGATTCTATATATGTTAATTTTAAATACGAATGGTTACTCCAATTTTATTATGAATCAGGCCGTAACCATCGGAGGAGAGGTCGAGGGGACTACGAATATGTGATGGCACAAGTTGAGCGCCAATACAATGTACGACGCAACAGGCTGCACGCGATGTACTGCAAAACGAAGCGACGTCCTTCAGATGTTGCAGCACACTTATACCATTTTCCGAACATGTAATATATCTATGACAAATGTGTTTTCACTACCAGACTTCTTTCGACACTAATGCGTCTATTTATTTGTGGAAAGCATTGTCACATGTATATGTCAAACTTGTCACGAATACAACAGCTATGAGTGAAAACATTCTGCCACAAAAGCATATAATATTGCCACAATAAATAATATGACTTGTGCACATATGTCATCACAATTAATAAAAGATTGTCACTGAAAAACACATAAATGTGCTGAATAATGGACTTATGGTGATGAATTTAGTCATCACAAAAGGGCTGCTCCCTTGTAGTGATTCATGCATATCTACACTATGTGGTGCAGAAATCTGTACTTGTTTCTCGCTCAGTTTATCAAATTAAACAATTTCTATCAAAATACCTTGGCTTACAGAGTTCTTGAGGCCACCTCTCCCTCTTATCCTTGAGTGTTCACTGATCTACAATATTTGGCAGGTTATCCTTCACGGGCTTCGGCTTCTCATACTCTATGATGTGTGGGAGTGCTCCAACTAGCTGTCAAACAATTAATGGCTTCTCACACAATTAATAGAGAGTTCATACAATTCATACTCTGGAATGGAAGTTATACCTACATCTTTGGTTAATGGTCAAACTCTTGTTAGAAACTGCTTATTAATCACATGTTATGCAAATAAACATTAAATTATGAATCAGCAGAATTTCACAAAATTGCATGATATTTGAACACAGTGTGTAGTTATGAGAAAGGCTTCAATCTATTTTATTTGTAATCCTCAAAAAGTCCAGTAATAATGTAACATGACATAAAAAGGGAATATCGAAAGAACAAAAATAAAACGACAGTCAACCTAAGAATAACCTACCTAAGAACTGAAAACTTGATATATTTCTGTGGCAAGAACACAGAAAGCTGGGTAGAGATATGTATATCCAGGGTGCTGATGGATCTCACATAAATCTGTACACCATGGCTGATTCTGCCAACCTGCAATATATTAGATTCACATATACCAGAAGAATATTAAAAAGAATTCCTGCACAATCAATCGGTGGCTTCAACGGAGAATTGCCATACATAGTGGTTGGAGTAAAGACACACTGAACATGTACTCCACTAATTGTTACCAAATTAATACCCACACTATCGAATGGTGACACCAAAATTTAGCAGGATTTGTACACATGGATTAAATGCAGGGAAATTATCCACAAGCATCATGTGACAGATATATGAGAGCAAAGGGGCAGATCTCTTGTTTCCCCCAAATCAGCAAGCATGGCACATCACTTCAAGCATCCATACTTGCTAGAAATATTGCATAAAGGGCGTTGGCATTATTTGCCGGTGCAAGCTTGTGCAGCAAGCTAACAAGATGAAACACAAATCAGGGCTAAAGAGCCTAGTAGCATTTCGTACAGTCTTCAGTAAATTAGGCAATTACCTCCCTGACTTAGGTCCACCACGCGGGACTTGACTTCTTTTAGGTTTCTATGTTTTGTGGTCCTATTCCATATTATTTTGAAGCGAAACTACATATAATGCAACGCTTTGCTACCTTGGCAACCTCTATGTTCAAATCCTCGCTAGACACAATTTCATACCGCCTTGCATCTTGGCCCCCATGTTCAAATCCTGGCTACCCCCTGCATGCAGAGACAAAGCGGTACATTTTCCAATATGCTTTTTACAAAAAGGTTTTGCAAACTTTGCCCCTGTTTAGTTCGCGCCAAAACTTTCACCTCGCAGATCGTGCCCGTTTAGTTCTCTTAATTTAAACTCCAGTTAAATATTTTTCTTTCACAGCATGCAGCATGCGTCCCAATGCATATTTTTTTTCTACAATTTTCTACCCAATACACTAGTCATTCGTGCAAATTTTAGTAACTAAGCACCACCGTAAACAAGACCGGGCTCAAGTCCTAATGTGAACCATAAAACGACAGTGGCGTAACAAATCTGACAAGACCGGAAGAGAGGAATTGAAGAGCAGCGGTGAGAGAGGGCAGGAACGGAGGGACACAGCGACGGAAGGGAAGAGAGAGAGAGAGAGAGGGGAAGAGAGTCCCATGACGTTCGCCGCCATACCATAAAACACATACGCGACCGGCCAATTTCCGAGTAAGCTCTACTCTAATCACCAAACCGCGGCGCGATGGACAAATCCTTAGAGACGGCTATGGGAGCTAGCGATGTGCGGCGACGGCAAGCGCTCCGGCGACGGCGGCGCCGAGTACCCCTGCGTGCTGCGGCTCCGCCACCGTCGCCTCTTCACCTTCCTCTGGTTGCAAGGCTTCAGAGCCACCGCCGAATCGTACGCACGCACGCCAGCTCCTCCGCGCCGTGCCTCCGATCCTCGCCCAATGCTTAATCTGATGCTTCCTCCCTGAACTGCAGGATGCTCGGCGAGTCGGACGCCGTCTTGAGCGTGCCGCGCCTGCAAGAGCTCGTGGTGTCCCGCTTCCTCCCGCCGCCGATGGACACGGAGCGGCGGCGGCCGCTCAGCGTGGAGGGCGAGGTCCTCCACCGCTTTCTCGGCGTGCACATGGCCTTGGCCTGCATCGTCGCCGGCGGAAATGAAATCCCCGACTACACCAAGTACATCGGCCACGACGGGACCGTCTGCCACGGCGCCATCAGGCTCCGCTCCATCATCCTCAGCATACTAGCCTACGCACGGCACCAAGCCAGGTATCATACAGAGATCCATTTTATCCCGGCCGAATCAAAATGTCTGAAATATGAGTGCGTTCCCCCGATTTGTTTATTGTGGCGGTTCTTTCCCCCAATGTCTCGAATTAAAACTAATCTCGTGTTAATACACGCACAAATGTGTAGGGACTCGATTGACTGGGAACGTGTGAGGCTCAAGGCGTCCGAAATTGTCAAGAACTTGGCATATCGCACTCCAGAGCTCAAAGACTTCATATATTTACCAGCCAGCCAAGTGCAGCAGCCGCACGATGTTCTTCCCATCGGGTTCCGGTAAGTTGAACTGAAATCCCCACTGATATATGGTCATTTGTTGTGTTGTTCCTCTCTCTAGTTCGTTGGTAGCCCCCGTTGATTTGATCATTGTAATCTTGCCAGCTTCCGCCGGAGGAGGTCTCACTCAAAGAAACAAATCCGCCCGACAACGGGATATGCTCTTGCCAAGATCTATCTTGGGGAACGACAGAGGAGGTACTCGATCTGTAATATACAATGCTATTACTTATCTTGAGATGTAATGCTCAATCTTTCTGTTTCTGAAATTCTTTCTAAGCAGTGCTTTTCTAATTCCTTTTTCTTTTTTTTTTCTTTTTTTTTGCAGTCTGCAAGCTATTTCACTTAAATCACAGGAATCATGTGATGGTAGATATCATAATTTCTATAAACATTTTGTCATCATATAAGCACTGTCCATGTAACATTTTCATCTGAACAATGTCTTCAATTGCAGAACTATCCGTGTCCAAGGCACTGAATTGGGTGGCAGATATTGTTGGTAAACAAGCTTGTCTTCACTCTGTATCAAGCTTATATGTGATTCGACCTTAAGCTTGATTTCTTGTTGATTAGTGGTTGGTAGCTTGAGCATGATGTACACATGGATGTTATAATTTTATTTCAAATTACATCTTTAGGATGTCATAGTCAGAACTTGTCTGACATTTCTCTTCTCTTAACTATTTTGTCGGGGACTGGATTATGGAAATTTTTATAGCCATATATACTGTGTCGTTATGTTGAACTTTTTGTGACCTTCAGATGAATGTTTAAAAGCTGGTAAGCGTCAAGAGTTCCATCCTGTATTTCCACTTCAGACAAGTGTCACAAAAGGTTAGTTCACACTTTTTCCATCCATCAATAGCTACTTCAGAAGATTTTTTGCACCCATGGGATGTATTTTGTTTAAATCCTTTTCAGTAGCATCTCCATAATAAAATTATGCCAATCAGATCTTGGTCAATCTTTCCATTTATACTTCAGTCTTGGATTCTACCTTTTCTTTCTGGAGATGGTGCCCCCAATACTTTGCCCCAAAAAACAAACTAACACATTTGATAATTGATACCATGCAAAATTAGAGCGAACTACTTTCTTTAGCTTTGTTACTTCTGTAACAAAATTCATCTTTGTTACACCCAGTTTTTTTGCTCCTGTTGCACTAATTTTATCACTCTTTTTGAGATCATTTCCAAGCCATTATAAGCCTCCATATGTCACACCCGGTTTTCAAGGCAAAACCAGGTGCATCTCATATGTGCGCCAGGATCAGTTTACACACATATGGTAGACGTCACAAGTGAATATCCATAACCATGCATAACGAAAGAATATTAAAGTGCATTTATTACAATCTCAGAGTTGACACAAATGTCACAGCGGAAGACTTAAATAAACGTTCATCTAACGAAGCAAAAGTGACTCCAACTCCACAGGCATTGACTGGGGGAGACTCGCCTAGAACTCCTCAAAATCAGCAGTGAAATCCTCAAAATTCTCCCAATCTGAGCAGCATTCCGGGTGTAGTTGATGCAATAAAAGAAAGAAAGAAAACAAGCATCAGCACATAACGTACTCAGCAAATGTAATATGACATACAAGGCTGAGGCAAAAAGGTTGGCTGACCATACTGCAGTAAGCACTTTTAGTTGGTCAAGTTTTATTAAGCAACTATTTACTAGCAAATGAAAGTATATACCACCCACAAATTAATGAATGTCATATTCCCAACATATTCATATAACCACGATTTAGATCATGTTCAAGTATGATTATCATGTAAGGGTCCAGGCCGCTCTTGACCGTGAGCACGGCTGTTATAACAGTTTTACACTCTGCAGAGGTTGTACACTTTCACCATAAGCCGTGATTCCCATTGCCCGAGAGCATTGTACCCTTCCCACACCACGTGGACCGAATACTGGGTTTCACTATGAGACCTTTACAAAAGCACTCTAATAAATGATAGCCCGCTAAGGTTTCCGGTTCAGAAGCAAAGCATAACCCTCCCTAATGAGATCTGTCTCTTACCAAAGCCCACAGCTCAAAAGGACCGAGCTATACCCCGTCAACCGCCGCCCCCCATGCCCCTTCCGAGTAAAGCTACCATAAACTAGAGCACCTAATTAGTCAGTCAAAGCCAGAGCCACATGGCACTCATGGTTGTACTGTTTTCCTGGGTGGTTCTCCATGTTCCAATTAAAAAGATATGATCTTGCCAATTAATTATTTAAAAGAGTATATGGAACATAGAGTAGGGGTTCATTAACCAATCCCAGTTGAGCAAGCTAAGCATCATCTACCATCAAAATTAATTAAGTAACCCAGTTTCAGGGACAGGAAAAATATAGTGGCTAGGCAAATCCTTAAATAGGAACCCATCAAATTAAGACACATGCATGGGTGGTGAAATTAATAATTATTAGGACATTTGCATGACATAATACACTTGCCTTCTTCCCAACTCGGTTGCTGCTCAAATCCTTCTCCAACAGTTGGTTCTTCAGAGAAATCCTCGAACTGCTCGCTTCCTAATCGCATCACACATGGTATCGATAATAAACAATTAAATGAATATAATCTTGTCCCCGGAACCAAAAGATTACGCGAAAGCAAAGCCCCTCTAGTCGCGGTGCATGGCGAGGGGGCGGCACGTCTCGATCGGCGAGGGTCACGTCTCGTCTCATCGCGCGGGACGAGCCGCGCGCGTCCCCGGCGTGGCAGCGGCAGCGATCGATGGCGACGAAAGCAAATGGCACGCGGGCGGGCGGGCGCGCTCGGCGCCGTAGCCCGTAGCGAGAGGGAGGCTGGGTGCAGCGCCGCCGGGCCCCGCGGGGCACGGGAGCTGTCGGTAACCCACGTGTCTGGCCGCCCCTCCCAGCCGACAACCGCGTCTGACCCGCCATGGCTCCCCATGACGTGGTGGGCGCGCCTCGCTCTCCTTTTCCTGCCTGCTGCGGATTCCTCTTCGCGGATGGGGGACCCTCGAAGGCTGCTGCCGTGGTAGGGTACGTTAAGGTTGACCTTGACCGCGTCCGCGAACGTGACGTGAGGGGGCTGCTGGGTTTAAGGATCTTCTGCGCGTTATCAGCAGCCGTATGTACCAGGGCATGCAGTTGTGCAGCTACCCATTGTCGTCCACATGATGCTTGGTTTTACAGCAGGAAACAGGTGCACGTTGCGTCGTGTCTCACGGGATCCGATCTTGAGCTCCACGACGGGCGATAGAGATTTCGTTTCGCCGATGGCCCCCGACGCGACCACGACAGCAGACCGCGCGACGAGAGACTTCACCCGTGCCGGACCGGCCGGGGCCCGTGTCGTCGTCCCCAGTAGCACGTCGAGCGCGTGCGCCGATCGAGCCCTGACGCGACGCGACGCGAACCCGGGCCACCCGCGTCCATGCGTCGAGCGGTTTGCGGCCGGTGCATGCACCGCCCGGCTCGGGGGAAGCTTCGTCCCGCGGGACGGCGCGCGTTTGGCGCCGTCCGTCCGGGGCGGTCGCCGGGCAGCCGCTGTCGCGCTCGCTGCCCCGTCGCTTTTTCCTGTCCGCGCGCGCGCAGCCCATGCATCCGCCCTCCGGTCCGCTTGCTTGGATCATCGCTTTATTATCCTTTCGATGGGTACGCGGCCCGTGCGCCATGCGTTTGTCTGCATATGGATGGCTACCGATCAAAGGGCCTACCGCGCGCATCGAGCTGCTGGCGGGCCTGGC
>OAMR01000132.1:1414191-1424258 GCA_900205405.1 Echinochloa crus-galli
GCTTCAAAATCTGGTGCCGACTTCCACCTGTCCCCACTTGATGTCTTGACGGATCGAGTAGAGACACCTTCATATTTATGTTAATCATTTTTCACCTACACTAGTAAAGTGGGACTGAAGATGTATACTACATGCTCACCTACGTATAGGCCATTGCCGATACTGTTCCAACAGTGCTTATATCAATATATAGTTGCAGAGCGTTTCTTCACAGATTAGCTTTTAGCTCCTACAAATTATATGTGAATCTTGGTTTAACCATGCTCAATATCACTCGCAAAAAAAAACATGCTCAATATCTCACAACGAGTCGATATAGATGAACTGAAGCAGTGTGCACTCAACTAGTTGCAACAAAAGTAACTTGGGTTTTGCCGGATTAATGAACACTAGTCTATCAACCCGTGCACCTGCACGGGTCAGTTATTTCAAATAATATATAAATAGTTGGAAATTACAACCTTAATTTTGCCTTTAGATGTTGTATAAGGAAATCCTAGTAAGAACTTTTATCTCCATATAAATATACTTATTTGTTTTTATCAATATATGCACCAATTTTGACGGGTTATCCTATTTACTTGTTGGGTTTTATTTGCAAACTAATTAATAGGAATAGTCAAAGTTGTGCCATACTTTATACCGGTCCGCTTTGATTATCTGGAAGATATGGTTAGTGTTAATCGGAAAAGAATCCATTAAAGGCACACAACTAAAGTGAGGTCAGCTTCTTTGTGGCCTTCGGTCTTGGCCTCTTGGGAAATAATAAAGCAACAAAAGAAAGTTAGAGCCTTCTTCCTACAATACATGAATACACCTTTTTTCACATGGACAGTTATAAACTCACCTCAGTTAATCACACCCCAGCCATATGAGCTTTTGTTATTTATGGATCGATAATTAATTACTCAAGCCACCAGCTCGAATCCATTTAATTGATGGCACGTTGGCCTATAGCAACAGACGATCCAAATTTTCATAAGGAGGAAGTGTATTTTTCATCGCTCAAATATTATGAACGTGTGATTTTCATCCTTTATGCTCCAATTGGTGCAAATGAATCCCTTAGCTAATTAAACAGGTACACTAATGATCCCTACATCGTAACGATTTAGTGCCATCTGATTTTGGTTTAGATATCATTATTTAATTAATCACTGCTTCGACACATCATATTATTGCTAAAAAGTTTCTTCCTGCACATATTGAAAAACGAGGGATATTTAATTATTTGCCATCGTTACGAGAGGCACTCCTTTATTTGCCAGTTTTAGAATGGCCAATACAGATTTGCCATTCTTGCGCTGGACCTCCCCACCATTTGCCACTTTTGCTGACGTGGCACGCCACCTCGGACAGTCAGCGTGGACGGGAGCAAGAAGCTGCACGCGAAAAGACCGGCTTGCCCCTCCCCCTTATCCACAGAACAAACGGTTCATCTCTCCGCCACCGGGACCCACACCGTCATCTCCTACCTCCAGCCGTGCCTGCCGAGAGACAGCTCCCGTGACACGGAGCTCCGCCTGCTGCTACTGCCCTCCGTCGACGACTGGTCGTGGCTGCCGGAGCTGGAAATGGCCTGCCGGACCTCGTGGAGCTTGAGCTGCCGGACCTCCTAGCTGCGGTGTTCGACCCCATGGAGCCCGACGCGCTCGCGTTCCTGCATGAGGAGGATGACGCTGACAGCTCGCCATCTCCTCCGGCAGAACACCTCCGCCGCGTCTGAGCGGGAGCTGCGGAGCTTCGCCACCACATCCGGGCGGGAGCCACAGAGCTCCGTTGGCGTGCGCAGGTGGGAGCCGCCGCCGCGTCCGAGCGAGAGCCACGGAGCTCCGCCGGCGGCGCGGGTGGGAGCTATGGAGCGGGCTCCACCGCCGCCGCCGCGTCCGAGCGGGAGCCACGGAGCTCTGCCGGCGGCGCGGGTGGGAGCTTGGAGCGGGTTCCGCCGCCGCCGCCGCGTCTGAGCAGGAGCCATGGAGCTCCGCTGGTGCGGGTGGGCTCCGCCGTCCCATCCAGGAGTCGGAGGAGCAGGGGCCGCAGTGGCCCGATTGCGCGGCGGCGGGACGGGGCTACGCCGTCGCCTCCCGTGAAGCCGGCGTCGGCAAGGGAGGCCTCCCCCGCCACAAGGAGCCGCCGCCGCAAAGAACCTAGGGGCCTGCCCGCCATTGGTGGCCGCCGCTCTCCTCCCTCGACGCCAGGGCCGGGCCGCTCTCCTCCATCAACGCCTGGGTCAGGCCACGCAAGTGTCATCCCCACTCCGTTGTCGTCGTCAGCAGGGGGAGGGGGAGGAGGGCCGGCGCCGGCGGAGGGGATGATGAAGACAGAGAAGACAGGAGCAGGAAGAAGGTAAGGGCAACCACGGTCATTTCGCATTCCATGTCCACGCTGTCCAGCTGAGTTGGCGTGCCACATCAGTAAAAGTGGCAAATACCAGGGAAGCCCCGTCTAAAAGTGGCAAATGTGTAGGTGCCAACGCAAAACTGGCATCTCAAGGAGTGCCCTCCGTAAGGATGGCAAATGGTTAAATATCCCCGCGGGAGGCGGCGTTTTTTCGACAGGATGGAGGCGGCAACCAGCAAAGCAAATTGGGGAGGGGGTTGCGAGTTTGGAGGCTGACCGGTGGCGGGAGCTTGGGCTGACCGAGCGCGGGAGAATGAAAATAGGCCCAATCAGCTAGCCTTTGTACCGACGGACCGACGGATCAGTAGTAGATGGTAAACCTAAAGGCGATTGGGCTTGCAGTCCAATAGTAGGACGGTTCAGTGGGACGCTACCCACCATGGTTCAAATCCTAGTGCTCGCACCTTTTCCTGAGATTTTTTCAGGATTTTCCGGCGCTATGCGTTAAGCGGTATGTGGCGTTCCCGTCGATAAACGAGGTGTCATTGTGTCAATGGTGACTTCGGGAATCTTCATATGTCGGGTGCTCAGTTCTTCGGAGGTGCTCATAGGGGTGAGTGTACGTGCGTGTGTGAGCGTCTGCGTTTTCCTGTGTGATTCTCAACAAAAAAAAAATGGTAAACCTAAAGTACCGATGGATGGTTTGTTGCATACTTATACCGACGTACTACTTACACTGACGCACGTCCAACGCTAATGTCGGGCTGTGGTATAGTGCATCTCTAATTCTTTTATCTTTTTAAGCCCGAATTCTGCTCGAGTTGTGTTTGATCTCAGTGCCGAGATTTAGAAATTGCTCATCGAGCTAATTCTCGTTTTATGATCTCTTGCCTCAATCGCAGTAGAATATAATTAAAAATCCAAATATCCAATCACATACTGTACTATACCTACAACAAAAGGACAGTGTATAAATTGAGTACAGCACCTTTTCATTATTATTAATTATGGCGGTATGGCCGTGCTATATATTTACTTCTCAAATAAACTGTATGTTTAATTTAAGATCCAACAGTACAACACTTAACTGCTCTCCATAACCAAATTAAAGCAGTATATATGGGTCATGCATGTTAACACAGCTACGAGTACTATTGAGAAATATGAAATCCTATTGAGCATATAGACGAGGGTGGATCATTCTATTCGAGATGTTCACATTTAGACTAATGGCAGCAGACAGGATAAAGATTTTTTTTTAACGGATGGCGAAAGCTTACGCTTTTCCAAATTTTTATTAGAAGAAGAGAGTTGACCCCGTTTATAAGGAAAACCGGGCCCAAAAACCATACAACTTCGGTCCGAAGACCGTACAACTAGAGAGGTATTAAACCATCTCACACAACTCCGGTCCATCGACCGTACAACTCAGGGGGTAGATCAACAAACCGGTTGGATTGGGTCCTCAACACGGCCTCCCCACTCAACACAGACACAACTTCGGCCGGTCGGATTGGGACATCGACTCGAGCCGCTCAACACTGACGTACGGACGGTCGGATTGGGACCTTGACCACGTCCTTGACGCCTGCACCACCACCCTCCACCACTAGCGGCCTCATCACCTCTGCCGCAGTGCTCACCGTCGCTCCACTGGGTCATCAACAGGCAGCACCTACACCACAGCACCACCGCCACATCTCTTCTTCTTCTTCTTCATCATCTCTTTTTTTCATTTTTTCATTTTTGAGAGCAACAAAGAAAAATAAAAAACTCCAAACCATAGCTGCAGCCAAGCAGGGAGCAAGCAAGGCAGGTTACTGGGTCAGGACGCCTCCAGGGAGGAAGCGGCGTCCGCAGACGTCGCCGTCCAAGCTTTCGCGACACCGGCAAACCACCCACACACAAGCACAGACCTCAAGCAGGACAGCCAATGCCGCCAGCGATGCCGCCACGGCGCCGCTAGCACCCACCAAGCCGTCCCTAGCCACGCCACCACGCAAGCGGGCACGCTCCACGCGGTTGCCTCCCGCGCTCTGCTCTATGCACCGGTCAAACGGCCGGCCACTGCAGCCGAAGAAGAAGCCGGCCGCGGCCGCCGCCCCAGCAGTCCACCGCCGGATCCGGCCGAGGACCACCGGTAGGGCGCGGATCCGACCACCAACGCGGCGGATCTGGCCGTCCCTGCCCGGATCTAGCCGGTGGCCAAATCACGAAGCATGAGGAGGAGAAAAGGAGAGAGGAGGAAGAGAGGATTCGGAGAGGGAGAAGGGGAGGGGAAGAAGGGAGGGGGCCCGCCGCCACCCTCCTTGCTGCTCGTCGGCATCCAACGGGCAGCTCCGGCGGCGGCGGGGGCGAACTGGCCAGCGGCGGGGTCGGGCTGGGGGCTGGCGGGGGGAGTCGCCCAGGAGAGGGCGACGCGGGGGCGAGGGGAACTAAAAACCACAGGATAAAGAATCTAATTAAGAGCATGTCACATATAATTAGCACTAACTAGCAGAGAAGCAGCAGAGGCCCTCCATGTAATTAGCACTAACTAGCAGAGAAGCAGCAGAGGCCCTCCATGTAATTAGCACTAGCAGCAGACAGTGCACAAAACTTGGCAAGTTGCAGAAACTATTCAGAGCACGAGCGATGGCCTTCCAAATTTGACAGCGAGGTTCCCTTGATCAAAAGTTGGAAAGTTGTTTTGGTGAGTCCACAGCCGTGCCGTAGGATAGCATTATTCTATTTCATCTTGAGGGGATGACATTAACCTGATGGAACAAGTATTCCCTTCGGTGGAACTGCTTGAGGAGACAACAAAGTTTATGCTGCTGTAATCGTGTTGTAAATATCTAGGGACGCGCACCACCACGTGGTTTTTTTGTTTTTTTAAACCGTTTAGTCCTGATTAGTTCCGATTATTTGATCCTGGACTAATAAAACAGGGTCTTTTATCTCGAAAGATTAGTTCCGGTTTGTTTTTGAGAACTTATTAACCCCTTACCAATCGGGACTAATAATACCCAGTTTTCTTCCCGTGAGTAAAGACAATGTATAGATCACGTGTCCGGGTACGACCATCCATAAACTTTAAATCATACTCTTTGAGGAGCAGCGTAAGCTGAATTTGTTTTAACAATTGCTATTATGCATGCGAAGTTGCCAACTCAATTTGGCTTACCTTACAATTGCCTTGGGGAAATACAAACCTAATTAGCCCATTGATGAATGGTTGGCTTTATCGTATAGGGGGCAGCAAAACTGAAAACAATCATAGTTGTGGTGGCTGCTTTATTAGGTTGGGCAATATATTGGATATTACCTTGATATTTTGTTTGACAAAAAAGCTATCACTATTTTTGCTTCTTCTTCTTTTTAGACACTGGACGAGTGCAAATATTTGGTCATGGACAAAACTTGCCATCCAGCCTTTGGAGATGGCGGCCATGGAGAACGACTGAATGATTGACTGTTTAGTAATATGCTTCTTTTGGTTAAATTTGGCTTCAAAATAAAGTCTTTTTCTTACTTATCATTTTATAAAATACATGGGCAGTGATGGTGTTAGAATAAAAAAATTTCTCTGCATGTTTCAGGATGCATATTCTGGAACTGTTTCACTACGAGAATAGTTCACATCCGCCTGCCCCCTCCGCCTCGGCCATTTTTGGACCCGGTGCTGATGGGGCTTCAGCACCGGATCGAACGGCTAGGAGCGGGGGCGGCGCACGGTGGTGGCAGGGCGGACACATTAGCACCGGGTTGTGGCAAGACCCGGTGCTAATGCACCCCTTTAGCCCCGGGTGCAGCCACGACCCGGTGCTAATGTGCCCGAGGCCTTTAGCACCGGGTCGTGGCTGCACCCGGTGCTAAAGGGTGCGCATTAGCACCGGGTCTTGCCACGACCCGGTGCTAATGTGTTTGTATATAGTGGCTTCTTCCTCTCCCGCCCGAGCCAGCTGAACACTTGGCGCTGTGTTCATGCTGCTGCTCGGTCGTGGGAGGGGGGAGGTGCTGCCCAATTTTTTTTCAAAATTTGTGAAGATTCTACTCATCTAAGAAGCACTACAAGGTACACTCTTTCATTCTCTAATGTTTTATTTAGCTTGTAATCCTTCTATGCTTTAGAAATAGAGGAATTTGTGAATCAAATAAAGCTAGAGCTAGAGAGCTTGTGTTCATGGAGGAGAGAGGGGGAGCTTGAGTTCATGGTGGAGAGAGAGTGTTCATGTTGTGTTTTAAATGGAGAGAGAAGGCAAACTAGATAGTATTTTGTTTTGTATGACTTATGTATGACTTGTGAATAGTTATAAGGCTTATGTATTTTATTTATTACAGGCAATTGATGAAATTGTTCCTCCAACTAATCTCAAAGAGTTACAATCACTGCTTGGCAAGATAAATTTTGTAAGAAGATTCATATCAAACTTGTCGCAGAAGGTGTTGCCCTTTTCCTCGCTATTGAAAATAAAAAAGGATCAAGAGTTTGTATGGGGTGTCGAACAACAGAGAGTTTTAGAAATTTATTTATATAATGGAATATATATTATAATTTGTATTTATTTATATATTAAATTTTTTTATCTTTAAATTGTATTGTATATTTGTTATTGGTTAATAATGCAGATGAATAGACAATGGATGTACGGGGACCCCCACGCTCAGGCCTTCCGTGATGGCCTTAGGACGTTTCTCGATGCCGCCGAGGCTAACAGGACGCCGTCCGGTTTCATGTTCTGCCCATGCACCCATTGTAAAAATATACAATCGTACAAACAAAGAGGTTGTCTTCAGGTGCATTTGATGAGGCACGGTTTCATGAGGAATTATTCTGTTTGGACGAAGCACGGTGAAAGAGGAATTCTAATGGATGAAGATGAAGAAGACGAGGCCGATGACGACATTCCGGTATTGGCTCAATACTATGGTTCCTTTGCAGATGCTGCAATGGGTGATGCCGATGAGGAAGATGTTGCTCGGGAAGGCGATTCTTAGGAAGATGTTGCTCGGGAAGGCGATGCTCAGGAAGATGTTGCTCAGGAAAATGAACCTACTGATGGACTCGAGCAAATGTTGCGTAATGCTAAGAAAGACTGCGGCAATGATAAGGAACTGAAAAAGATACAGCGCATGTTGCAGGACCACAAGACTGACCTGTACCCAGATTGCAAAGAGGGGCTAAAGAAGTTGGGTAGCACACTTGAACTTCTGCAGTGGAAGGCAGCAAATGGTGTTACTGATAAGGGTTTCGAGGAGCTACTGAAACTCGTAAAGAAGATTCTTCCAGAGGGTAACACATTGCCATCGACAACGTATCAAGCAAAACGTGTTGTTTGCCCTCTCGGTTTGGAGGTGCAGAAGATACATGCGTGTCCTAATGACTGTATCCTCTATCGCGGACAGTACGAACACTTGGATCGTTGTCCGGTTTGCACCTGCGCGCGATACAAGATCAGGCGGGACGACCCTGGTGATGTTGGGGGAGAGCGTTCTAAGAAAAAAATCCCTGCGAAGGTGATGTGGTATTTCCCTCTGATACCCCGTCTGAAGCGTTTGTTCAGGAACAAGGACCATGCCAAACTGATGCGCTGGCACAAAGAAGAACGTAAGCAGGAGGACATGTTGAGACACCCCGCCGATGGATCCTAGTGGAGGAACATCGACAGAGCATTCCCAGAGTTTGATGCTGATGCGAGGAATGTTAGGCTTGGTTTAAGTACCGATGGAATGAACCCGAACCCTTTTGGTGAAATGAGCAGTAGTCATAGCACTTGGCCCGTGACTGTTTGTATCGGGCCAAAGACCGGCCTGGCCACGGAGGCCGTGCGAGAGCTGGCCACGTCACCGGGCCACGTGTTGACGAACTTTTGCAGCTGTGGAAGAATGAAGGTGTTAGCATGTGGGATGAGGACAAGCAGGAGCAGTTTGACGTTCGAGCACTGCTTTTCATAAGCATCAACGACTGGCCTGCACTAAGTAACCTATCAGGACAATAAAACAAAGGATATAAAGCATACACTCACTGTTTAGAGGAAACCGAAAGCATGTATTTGAAATATTGTCGTAAAGTTGTGTACATGGGTCACCGTCGATTCCTTCCGGCGAAGCATGAGCTACGAAAGAAATGTGTGCATTTTGGCGGGAATGCTGACGGGAAGCCAAAAGATACACTGGAAGCACGCCAGGAGCTGAAACGATTGAAGCAACGGACTGATCTATACTGATCTACATCCAGAGGAGAGAGACAAATGACGCTAGTACTTGCGTCCTGCCAGCTTCACTCTCAGCAAAGAAGAGAAGGCAAGCATGTTTGAATGCTTGAACAGTATCAAGGTTCCGTCTGGCTACTCCTCCAATATTAAGGGAATATTAAATATGATAGAGAAGAAGTTCACAAACCTGAAGTCTCACGACTGCCATGTGTTGATGACACAGCTGCTTCCCGTCATACTCAGGGGTGTGCTACCAGTTAACGTGCGGAAAAAGGCAAAAAAAAACAAAACCCAGGGCCTTTAGCACCGGGCATAGACAACAACCGGTGCTAAAGGCCCTGCCACCCGGTGCTAAAGGGCTTACCCTTTAGCCTCGGTTTAGTTGCACCGGGTGGGAAATCCGATGCTAAAGGGCTTTCCCACCCGGTACAGATATCTGTTATTCCGGTAGTGTTTCCATTATCGGAAAATTGTACTTTGTATCAAATTCTTAAGGTCCCTGCTGTCAGAAGGCAACCTCTGGAACGCCTGCACTCCACTCCTATAAAAAAGCCATCATTATTCGTCCGTACAGGCACAGCCCGGCCACACAATTTCTTAAGTTTGATATTTGCAAAGTGCTTTCCGTAGTGCACAAAACATTGAGCATAAATAATCGGCTTGCTCATGTGGAAGCTGAAGATTGGTGAGGGCAGCGGGCCGTGGTTGCGGTCGGCGAACAACTTTTTGGGAAGGCAAGTATGGGAGTTTCACCCCAATGCTGGCACACAGGATGTGCTCGCTGAAGTTGAGAGACTCAGGCAGGAGTTCACGGAGAACCGTTTTGAGAATAGGGTCGCACAAGACCTTTTTATGCGCCTTCAGGTAATAATAACAAGCACATTTTCAATTTGAAGTCTTTTCATATGTTTAGATGAACCTAAGACCACATTTGAATAGTGCATTTACTAATTTAAGGAATGTGTTGCATAGATAAATTTTGTGTGACACCTCTACTTCAATTCGTTAAGGGCCCCTTTGGTAGGGCATCGATCTCCACCGGTTTTTAGTGAAGCCCAACCAAAGGGGCAACTTCAAAATGGCTTCACCATTAAAGTCGGGTAGAAGCCACAAAATGGCTTACACTAAAGAGGAGAAAAAAATAGTTTTACCGGCTTCTCCTCCCTCTCCAAGTATTAATTGAAACCATTGTTAAGCGAAGGCACAGATGATTAGTGCATCGGTTTAGTTAAGGGACTCATTTGCACTAATTAAAATACAAAGGATGAAAATTACACTATGGTAATATTTGAGGGATGAAAAATACATCTTTTTCTTTTTCTAATGGTACTATGGTAGTCATGGATAATTTAGATACTGGTTTAGGGGTGTTAACACCAAAAATTAGCACCAGGAAGAGGCTGACATGTGAGCCGGATTTGGTGGAAGGATGCCATTCGGCTAAGGGGATTTCTCTGAAGCATTCGGCAAAGATACTCTGCGGTCGGGAATGCGTAATCATTCGGCAAAGGCATTGTTCCGCATGCGAAA
>OAMR01000132.1:1424339-1437243 GCA_900205405.1 Echinochloa crus-galli
AAAGGAATGCCGATGAAACTGAAGGTTCTGGTACTAAAGGCCGGTTCGAACAAGGAACGCAATATGGACACGAAGATTCGTTGTTTATTTTTAGAAACAAGTATTATAGTCGTGTCCGACTAGGAGTTGTATCAAGACCTGGGTATAAATATAAACCCATGGCAGCTGTAGGAAAGGAACACAATCAATCAACACAACAAACCGGCCACGCGCCACCTATCGAGTCCCTAGTCGAGTCGTCGAGTCCTTCGAGAGGTGATGTCTTGAGAAATTACTATGAAGAATGCAAAGAAATATTGAAGAGCTTTCGGTCAGTAATTCTACAACACATTCCTAGAAGGGATAATGCCGAAGCCAACAGATTAGCTCAAAGTGCTTCAGGCTATAAAGAAAATCAAGAGGTATTTGTTACTGATAGCGTCAGGTTACAGAGAAAATCAAGAGGTATTTGCTACTGATGACTGTGCTTTCGGAAGTAGTTCGGCAGAAGGTGATTGGAGGAAAGAAATTGCCGATTATTTGGAGGATCCATCCCGAAAAGTCTCTAGGAAGCTCAGGTATAAAGCTATAAAGTTCGTTCTTCTTGATGATAAATTATTTTATAAATCATTGGATGGAGTGTTGTTACAATGCTTGAATCGAGAAGAAGCAAGAAAGCTGATAGGTGAAGTGCATGATAGATTATGTGGAGCACATCAATCGGCTTACCGAATGAAATGGGTTATTAGGAGAGCTGGATATTATTGGCCGACAATGTTGGAAGATTGTTTTGAATATTACAAAGGATGTCAAGATTGTCAAAGATTTGGAAACATTCAGAGAGTCCCAGCATCGGCTTTGAATCCCATTATCAAGCCATGGCCATTCAGAGGATGGGGAATAGATTTGATTGGCCAAATAAATCCTCCATCGAGCAAGGGGCATAAGTTTGTACTTTTAGCAACAGATTATTTTACCAAGTGGGTTGAGGCAATTCCATTAAAGAAGGTGACGTCGGAGAATATGGTTGAATTTGTTAAAGAACACATCATTTACAGATTTGGGATTCCTCAGACAATCACCACTGATCAAGGGACTCAATTTACATCTTCAGAATTCAGAGATTTTGCTGAAAGTATGGGCATCAGATTGTTAAATTCTTCTCCTTATTATGCCCAAGCTAATGGTCAGGCAGAGGCTTCTAACAAGATTATGATTAAAATTATACAAAAGAAGATTGATCAGAAGCCAAGGAAGTGGCATTCGGTACTCAATGAAGCATTGTGGGCTTACCGAATGGCCCCTCATGGGTCTACAAAAACGTCTCCTTATGAATTGGTATATGGACATCATGCTGTTTTGCCATGGGAAGTGCAATCAGATTCAAGAAGGATAAAATTGCAGAAGGATTTAAGTTCTAAAGATTATAAAGATTTAATGATGGATGAATTAGAAGATTTGCATATGATTCGTCTCAGGGCTTTGGAGAATATTGAGAAGAACAAAATGCGAGTTGCTAAGTATTACAATAAGAAGGTGAAAGTTAAGCAATTTACAGAAGGTGATTTAGTCTGGAAAGCGATATTGCCGATTGGAACCAAATATGCAGCATTCGGCAAGTGGTCTCCAAATTGGGAAGGTCCTTTCAGAGTGGTTAGATGCGTGCCTGGAAATGCATATATTTTGAAGACATTATTGGGAGAAGAATTTGCTTCTGCTATAAATGGAAGATATTTGAAAAGGTATTATCCCAGTGAAAAAGGAGATTGAAAGATTACTAGATGCAAATTTCATTCGGCCATGTAAATACGCGGATTGGATCTCTAATATCGTTCCTGTCTATAAGAAAAAGGGAAAAATGAGGGTTTGCCTAGATTTTAGAGATCTGAAATTTTATGGAATTTCGGCAATAAAACTTATCTTTTGCAGTCCTGATGTGATAATTTTATCAAGTTTATGATGTAATCTGTGTGCGCTAAGGCAATACACTCTAGTATTGGCCATTTCCTTTTGTTGGAATTTTTTCTCTGAAGGCGGCTTCTTCCCGAATGCCGGCTATTTGACATTTGATTCTTCATCAGCGATCAATTTCAATGCTAGGATAATATTTCTTCAAATATCTTCCATTTATGGCAGCAGTGAATTCTTCCCCCAGTAAAGTTTTCAAAATGTATGCATTTCCAGGCACGCATCTAACCACTCTGAAAGGACCTTCCCAATTTGGGGACCATTTACCGAACGCACTGTATTTAGTACCAATCGGCAATAATGCCTTCCAAACTAAATCTTTATTGTAATATTTAGCAATCCGCATCTTATTTTTCTCAATATTTTCCAAGGCCTTGAGACGAATCATATGTAGATCTTCTAATTCATCCATCATTAAATCATTATAATCTTTAGAACTTAAATCCTTCTGCAATTTTATCCTTCTTGAATCTGATTGCACTTCCCATGGCAAAACAGCATGATGTCCATATACCAATTCATAAGGAGACGTTTTTGTAGACCCATGAGGGGCCATTCGGTAAGCCCACAATGCTTCATTGAGTACCGAATGCCACTTCCTTGGCTTCTGATCAATTTTCTTTTGTATAATTTTAATCATAATTTGTTAGAAGCCTCTGCCTGTCCGTTAGCTTGGGCATAATAAGGAGAAGAATTCAACAATTTGATCCCCATACTTTCAGCAAAATCTCTGAATTCTGAAGATGTAAACTGAGTCCCTTGATCTGTGGTAATTGTCTGAGGAATTCCAAATCTGTAAATGATGTGCTCTTTGACAAATTCAATCATTTTCTGATGCCACCTTTCTCAATGGAATCGCCTCAACCCACTTAGTAAAATAATCTGTTGCTAAAAGTACAACTTTGCAATTTCGTCGATGAAAGAGGGTGTTATTGGAAAAACAGATGGATTATAAGCATGTTTACCTCTGAATTCGGCTGATAATCAGGCATTAACTCAAGGCAGAGCCCTAGTACAAACTACTGGAAGAGCCTGTTCAAAACAGACTGGGGATGAATGGAATCGGCAATGGCAGCACCATGGCCATCAAGACGATCAATGGAGGCGTCGATGTCATCGATTTCTTCTGGGTTGCTGTTGGTGAAACCTACCGGCATCCTGGAATAGTCAGTGCCGGTGTGCGTCGACATGGCAACGAGACCCGTAGCGACGCCCAGGCGAACTTCATGGGAGGCCACCTCGTCGACACGGCTTGCCACCGCACCAAGGCGTGCCTCGGGTGTGTCCCCTTGGGCGTTCACCTTGTCCGCCAGCTCCTCCACCAGCGCCTTCAGTCGATCAAGTTCAGCATCACGCGCTGCAGGGTTACAAGGGGATAACAGGTTAATATTCATTTGGAAGACGAGATTGAGATTGAGCAGATTATGGAACTCACCATCAATGACTTCGAGCAGCTGCTTGCGCTCATGCTGCCATTCGAGGTCCGCAATCCCGGCTTGCTTGGAGATGACCTCCAACTCGCGGCGAGTGTCGTCACGCTCCGCTTTGAATCGGCGAGCATCGCCGTCCGTGTAGCGGAAGTCGTCCGACGAGAGAGTCCGATTGGACGAACTCGAAGAGCTGGACGCCGCAGGAGCAGCAGCTGGAGCCGCAACTGGCGCACCAGCGGCGACAATCCATTGGATTACCCTGAAAAAACAAAGAGATTCGTCAAGGAGAGGGCAAATCTCGAGAAGAACAGAGAGAAGCAAGCAGCCAATCACCTGCGGCGAGCGCCGGCACGACTTCCTTCGGGCTCGTCGGCGGCCGGTCGCCTTCCATTCGCCATTGGGGTTTTCTTGAGTTTACTGTGCTTGGGGAAAGAAGAGTTCGAGGAAGGCAAAAGACTTGATGAAGAGATAGCGGCACTCGGTATGTTTATTTATAGAATCCGCAGAGGAGATCGTGGTCGGGGATCGTGGCGCGCATCCCAAAATTTAGGAAGGTGGAAAGCCCCACGAACCGAGCAGTTGCCGTGTCGTTTGGGATTCATGCCGAATCGGGTTCGGTTCTACTGAATTGGATTCGGCTGTGTTGTGTTAGGTCGTTTTTCGGGTCTGACGCTGTTACGACTAAGCTTTGCCGAATGTGTTGTTCACAATAAAGCGAGGAAGAAAGCAAAGATTGGTGAGACTACAAAGTTGGTAAGACATTCGGCTAATTAAATATTCGATACAACTACACACCCAAGTACTTGGAGATTACATCTTTAGCATCAGATATCATTCTATTAATGGTCTCCAAAAGATTTTTGTCAGCTTCTTGGGTTTTAGCCAGAGCAGCAAGCTTTGCCTTGAGTTGTTTTTCTTCGTTCAGAGCTGCTGAAGCTTCCTTTCGCATCTTCTCTGTTAATTTGGGAAGCTCAACTATCTTCTTCTCATCAGCTTCAATTTCGGCCGATAGATCTCTCAATTCGGCTTCAAGTGCAGCTTTTCTGACCTTCTTCATTTCAAGTTCAGATTCCAATTTGGTCAGTAATTCCTTGCTGTTCTGAGCTTGAGTATGCAGGTCTTTCACAGATTGTTTGGCTGTGGACCTCCTCTGTTCCAGAACTGGTTGAGAAGATTGGTTTTTTAGAGCCTGCTTTACTGCAGCGTATTGTTGATCCAAATGAGAAACTGGTTCCAAAGAAGTTTTGATATCATCAGGAAGTTCTTGGTCAATGGATTCTAGTACATCCCTTAAGAGATCAGCATCTTTGACTTGATCTTGGATACTCTTGTGCAGCAAAGCAAGGATATCTTTCAGCTTTGTTTGATTTTCTTCTGACAGAGTTTGGCCAGAAGATGTTTCTTCCCCTTGTTCGGCAACCAAGTCGTCCACAGCAAAAGAATAGCCGGATGATGAATTGGATTTCTCCTGAAAAAGATGGTCTTGCCGAATTAGTAATAATCCGCTGAGAAAAAGGGTAGAGAAAGTTGAATGATTTTGGTTACCTCGTTCCTGACTTCCCGAATGGAGGAAGGAAGCCTTTCAGGCTCAATGGGAGGATTCTGTGTATCTTGCTGAAGAGAAGCTGGAAGATTTCTTGGTGAAGATAATGCTTCTGATTGAGGAAGAAGTTGCAAAGCTAAAGATGAATCGTGATGAGAAGAAGAGCTCTCCAAGATTGGGTCCAATGAGATTTGCTCTGAGACTGAAAAAGAGGACAACGAATGCTTTTAGCCTTTCACGATTAGATTGTATCATGCGGTGGATTGATTTAATCTGATTGGTGGTGTGGCTTCAAACGAGTTGTATCATGCGGTGGATTAACTCGTTCGTTGTCATCGCCTGACGGGTGCTGCTTTCGGCCTATGCATTCTTGTTTTCAATGTAAATTCGTGACTGTATTGTGGGTTCGTAACTAAACATTGAGTGCTTTTAGCTTTTCATGATTAGATTGTATCATGCGGTGGATTAATCTAATCTGATTAGTGGCGTGGTTACAAACAAGTCGTATCATGCGGTGGATTAACTTGTTTTGTTATCATGCTTGACGGGTGCTGCTTTCGGCCTATGCATTCTTTGTTACTGCGAATTTATGATCATGTTTCACCCTTTTATATCATGCTCTGTTTCTCGTTAATCGGCTATGAGTAATGGTTCATTCGGTTGAAAGCCGATCTTTCGTCATGCTTACGTCACGCATTCGGCAGTGCGCTCCTCGCGTGCCTTGCCGATTGCCGAATGAGGTTTTAACTGCCGACAGATAGCTTCCCTGTAGCTATATGTCTCTCAAGATTGGCTTCGATGCCGCAAATACGGAACTGTCTGGTCTCACCCGGCACGTTCCAGGTTTTAATCTAAACGTTTTTATCCCTTTGTTAGTTTTCAGGCAAACTGACTGCACGCTTCCGGATTCGAAAGCCCGGGCCACGTTTGAAGCCAGCTTTGTTCGGCTTGCTGTGTGCTTGGCGTGAGGTGCGGATTTTACGTCAACACTCTCCTTCTTTAGCTCAAATAATGTCCAGCCTGCCAGTCTGGATCCAATTCTTGCTGCACCACCTTCTGCCAAGAGGAAAACATCTTCTCTAACTGCCCCTTCAGCTATAAAGAAGAAAAGAACAAGCAGCAAAAGAATTGCTCAGGTCAGATATCTCCTTCCTCGAGTAAAATGCTAATTTCATTCTGCTCACTTCTACTCCTTTATGATTTCAGGCCAAATCACAACAATTGGCCATTAGCACGGAACTTGCCGATGCTTCAGTGATTGGTAAAATTCCACCACTTTATCCTCTTAACTTTCCTCTCCATCGGCATTGATTCTTTTTCAGTCTCAGAGCAAATCTCAATGGACCCAATCTTGGAGAACTCTTCTTTTCATCAAGAACCAGCTTCAGCTTCACCTGATGTTCCTCAGCCAGAAGCCTCTTCCCCACCAAAAGATCTTCCAAGCTCTCCTCAGCATGACATACAAGAATCTTTGCCTGAGCTTGAGCTGCCCTCTCTCTCCATCCAAGAGATCAGGAATGAGGTAGAGATAATTACCCAGTCTTCCCAGTTCTTTATTCAATGGATAATCATTAATTCGGCAATATCTCTTTCCAGGAGAAAACAACTTCATCACCCAGCTACTCATTTCCTTTGGATGATCTTGTTGCCGAACAAGCAGAGGAAATTTCTTCTAATCAGGCTTTATCAGAAGAAACCCAGGCAAAACTAAAGGAAATCTTCTCCTTTCTGCACAAAGACATCCAGGATCAAGTCAAGGATGCTGATCTTCTGCGAGATATGCTCGAGCCCATTGAACAAAACCTTCCTGTTGATATTCAAGCTTCTTTGGAACCAATCTCTCAATTGGATCAACAATTTGCTGCAGTCAGACAGGTTCTGAAAAGTCAATCTTTACAACCAGCTTTAGAACAAAGAAGAGCCATAACTAAGCAATCCCTGAAAGATCTGTATATTCAAGCTCAGAATAATAAAGAATTGTCAGCTAGACTGCAGCCAGCACTTGATCTGAAGAAGACCAGAAAAGCTGAACTAGAAGCTGAATTGAGGACTCTGTCAACCGAAATCGAAGCTGACGAGAAGAAGTTAGCCGAACTCCCTGATCTGACAGAGAAGATACGAAAGGAAGCATCGGCAATTCTAACTGAAGATAAACAGCTCAAAACGAAGCTCTCTGCTCTGATAAAAACCCAAGAAGCAGGCCAAAATCTTTTGGAGACCATTAATAGAATGATATCTGATGCTAAAGATGTAATCTCCAAGTACTTGGGTGTGTAGTCGTACCGAATATTTAATTAGCCGAATGTCTTACCAACTTTGTAGTCTCACCAATCTTCGCTTTCTTCCTTGCTTTATTGTGAACAACACATTCGGCAAAGCTTAGTCGTAACAGCGTCAGACCCGAAAAACGACCTAACACAACACAGCCGAATCCAATTCAGCGGAAACGAACCCGATTCGGCATGAATCCCAAACGACACGGCAACTGCTCGGTTCGTGGGGCTTTCCACCTTCCGAAATTTTGGGATGCGCGCCACGATCTCCGACCACGATCTCCTCTGCGGGTTCTATAAATAAACACCCAGGTAGCCCACAGTTTTCACCAAGTTCTTCGTCTTCCAAGTTCTTGCCGGCCCAAGTCATTCTTTTCCCCATCCACAGTAACTCCGAGGAACTTCCAATGGCCGACAACAACAGGAGGCGCCCGGCCGCCGATGAGGCCGAAGGGAGTCGCGGTGGTGCTCGCCGGAGGTAAAGATTGTCTGCTTGCTTCTCTCTGTTCTTCTCGAGATTTGCCCTCTCCTTGACGAATCTCTTTGTTTTTTCAGGGTAATCCAATGGATTGTCGCCGCTGGTGCGCCAGTTGCGGCTCCAGCCACTGCTCCTGCGGCATCCAGCTCTTCGAGTTCGTCCAATCGATCTCTCGAATCGGACGACTACCGCTACACGGACGGCGATGCTCGCCGATTCAAAGCGGAGCGTGACGACACTCGCCGCGAGTTGGAGGTCATCTCCAAGCAAGCCGGGATTGCTGACCTTGAATGGCAGCACGAGCGCAAGCAGCTGCTCGAAGTCATTGATGGTGAGTCCTGCAATCTGCTCAATTTCAACCTCGTCCTCCAAATGATATTAATCTGTTATCCCCTTGTAACCTTGCAGCGCGTGATGCTGAACTTGATCGACTGAAGGCGCTGGTGGAGGAGCTGGCGGACAAGGTGAACGCCCAAGGGGACACACCCGAGGCACGCCTTGGTGCGGTGGCAGGCCGTGTCGACGAGGTGGCCTCCCATGGCGTTCGCCTGGGCGTCGCTACGGGTCTCGTTGCCATGTCGACGCACACCGGCACTGACTATTCCAGGATGCCGGTTGGTTTCACCAACAGCAACCCAGAAGACATCGAAGACATTGACGCCTCCATTGATCGTCTTGATGGCCATGGTGCTGCCATTGCCGATTCCATTCATCCCCAGTCTGTTTTGAACAGGCTCTTCCAGTAGTTTGTACTAGGGATTTATGGAATTTCGGCAATAAAACTTATCTTTTGTGATCTTGCATGAACTGTAGTGATGGATAATTTAGATACTGGTTTAGGGGTTACTTTAGAGTAATTTAATAATAGCAAATATGTGTAATTTTTTAGAAAACATAATAGATCTGATAGCTACTAGTATCAATGATGATTATAATCTACCTGATTAATGGCCAGCCTAGTATCTTTGGTGAGGATTAACATGTAGCCTCCAATCTTACTAAACAAATATTGGCGAGACATGTATGTTTGGTTGATGACCTTACCGGGACACATCGTGGAATAAAGATTTTATTTTTCTTTCATTATATGTACATAAGGACCGTTTTTCGTATGCAACTCGGCCCTACCTGTATTCAGGTTGCTTGTTCCCTTCAGATCATGAGCTCATGTGGAATAAACTTTCAAGAAAAGTTGAGTTGAGCACTAATTCATCTGCACCATCGAGATCATGGCGCACAGTTGATCTAAGCAAGGCATCAGTACATAAATCTATTTCTTTTCCTTTTCTCATAAGAGGGGTACACCACATAGCGATGGAATTAAACCTAACGACAATTAGGACAATTAGGAAGTTGAGCAGTCAGCTGTGTGCCTATACAGAACCATTATGCATTGAATATGCACTTTAATTCCATGCATCCAACCGCTTAGCTGATTGGGTAAGCTAAGCAACAGGAACATACTGGCATATGAACATGAATATAATCGAAACCTAAGCCAACTAACAAATATCCAAACAGGAAAATTAAGCCATGGTTCGATCATACCTTGCATACATGCACGTCCACAAGTTTGAGGATAAGACCATCTGGTGAGAGAGGTGGCACCTCGGAGACCAGATCGATCCAAGCGGCCCTGTGCAATCGTGATGCGCCGCCTCAAGCCCCACGACTCCTCGCCTCGTTCAGATTACATCTGATAATGTAGCGAACAACTACTTATGTACGGGAGTCCAAATTAGACACGGTTACCGTGGGCAAAGAGACCGACGACACCACAGGTGAGCAATTTGCCGTGTGCGTGGAACGCCGCCGCTGTAGAGAAGAGCATGCACGCCCAGGCACGAGAGAAAAACAATAGCAGCAAACAGCAGCAGCTCAGATGAGCGGCGGCGGGGGCATGGACTTCATATTGTTCGGCAGCGACGTCGGCGGCGACGTCATCCTCTGATCCTCGCCCGTGCCTAGGCCGCGCCCTGCTGCTGAAACGGAGGCGGAAGTTATTATTTTTCAATTGGTTAGATTAAGTTATTATTTTTCTAATGGCAGTGGTGGGTAATTTACATACTGATTAAGGGGGTTACTTTAGAGTATATTAATAATGGCAAAAGTGGGTAATTTTTCTAAAAACATAATAGATCCGATGGCTACTATTATCAATGATGATTATAAGCTTCCTAATAGATGGTCAGATGTTTCTGATTTTTGTGAGAATTTCTAGCATTTATCTTATTTCTAGCGCTTCTGGTGAGGATTAATGTGGAGGCTCCAAAAGGAGCCTCCAATTAGTAATAGCAAGATCCAGAGCCAGAGCCATTTTGGCCCGAGCTAGAGCCCTACCAAATGGGGCGGTCTTGTAGGGGCTTTCTTGAGTTTGCTTTATAGATTTGAATGATCCTAGCATTCAAAGAAATCTAAAAATTTAAAATTATTCAAACATTGGTCATAACCTCCATAATTATTTTAACAGAAGTACTGATGGAACAATCGACAACACCTGCTAACGTTGTGCCTATGCTTCAACACTTGTTTATCCAAAAACCAACTTTAGTTCTTCTGATACCCATAGAGATATTGTTGGCACTTCGAGGCATAGTAGAATTACATGGTAAATGGTATGAGTCCTAGCAGGAATACAGAGGAATTCTAATAGGAATATGTTTTCTTCCTTACTTGCGGGTAGTGGGGATTTATCACCGTTAAGCCCCCAAGCGCTTCATAGTTGGATGCAGCAGTTTTTTTAGTACTTTTCAGATCCTCGCTTGGTATGTAGTTTCGATGCTCATCAAGTACTTAATTTAATTTGTTGAGTAAAATGCACCAGCGACTCTCAAACTTGTATGGGTGTGTCATCTAGGTTCATAAACTTCGAAACCAGACATCTAGGCCCTCGAACTTGTGAACCCGTTCACCCCAGGTCCATCCCGGTTTTGCATGGTACTGTGCGACCCCGGATTTTGCTACAGTAACCGATTTTGTTTTTCCCTTTTCTAATTTATTTTGGCTGAATCTTTGAAAAATCATAACTCTTCGATACGACATTGGATGAAGATGATTTTTATATAAAAATTGTAGCCCTCGACGAGATCTACAACTTTCTTGTTTTGAGTTTTTTCATTTGACGATGTTAAGGTGTTTAAAAAAATATATAAAATTATAGCACCATAATAATCGCGTACTTTTGCTTGTCGCAAGTTCGGCGGCGATCGTTCCCAGACGTGGCCCGGCCGGCCTCCTCGTCGTCAATGTCAGCTAACGCACTTCTCCAGTCGTGGTCGAGGTCTAGGCGACCACGCTACCTGACGACGTCGCCACCGCTCACCCTGGCTGCGTGCAGATGAGGCTCCGACCAGCATTCCTAGCGCTCCTTTCGCCTCTGGCGGTCAATGTTGGACTCGGATGCCGCAGCATTTATCGATGGCGCTTTGGTAGGAATGCACGCGTTTCCGACGCTAGGCCACCCCCAAATCCTTATATATGACTCTTATAAGAAATGAACTTTGGATGATGCTAGTCCGTCCCCCAAATCCTCGACCACGACTGGAGAGCTACGCTAGCTGACGTTGACGGCGAGGAGGCGGGTCGGCCACGTCCGGAAAGGAGCGTCGTCGAACTTGCGACAAGCAAAAGTACGTGATTATTATGGTGCTGTAATTTTATATAATTTTTTGAGCACATTAACATTGTCAAATGAAAAAACTCAAAACTAGAAAGTTGTAGATCTCGTCGAGGGATACAATTTTTATATAAAAATCATCTTAATCCGATGTCGTATCGAAGAGTTATGTTTTTTCAAAGATTCAGCCAAAATAAATTAGAAAAGGGAAAAACAAAACCGTTTACTGTAGCAAATCCGGGGTCGCACAGTACCATGCTGTCGCGGACCAAACTAGAGAGTCCCTTAACCATCAGGGTAATCACCCTCGAAAAAACGCAAATTAAAGCTGTCACCTATAATCACATGGGCCCGCATCAGCGAAATCACGCAGCCCACTGCCGACCAGCAGGACCCAACAACGGCCCACAAAGGCGCGTTGACCTCGCACCCAGGTTCCGCCTCAATCGAGGGCACCATCCCCCCTCGAGCTACGGACCGCCACTCCGCCTCGTCGGGACTCACTCCGACCCCTCGAGTAAGCGCCACGTCAGCGGTACGGGCACTGACAATCTCAACTCCCGCACCGGGCGCCGAAGTCAAAAGGAGAATCCTCCTTGCACGTCGCCCCTGACAAGATCCGGGAGCACTGTGCCCCCTGCAACGCGGACAGGCGGAAGCTGTGAAGGGCCTACGCGGTACTGTACCCCCGACATCGCCGACCCCAACCGTACCTCTGCGCGGCTCCACCAGGGGCCCCCCGTCGCCTCCCGCGTCGGGACACCCTCGAACGGGTGCTGGAAACCCCACCAACGGGAAAACAACCAATGACCGGGGGCGAAGCCTGGTCAAACGACGTTGCTGGTCCGGCAAGGCAAGGAACCGACCCCTTGACCCTTGCCCACCACGTCTCCAGGCGACAGTACGCGCATTGCGGCAACAGTAGGCGCCTCACCTACATCGCCTGCGCCCGTCCTCAACGGAGGGGGCCCCCCATGGCGAATACGGGAGATCTTATAGTTACCCCGGCAGCGGCCGCCCCGTACGAATATGAGCTGACCCCGTTGCCAGGGCGAAAGCCGGCCGTACCGGCCCAGTGAAGCGTGCCATACCCTCCCTGCCATCATACCTGACAAAGGTGTCTGGCGCTGAGGCGACATCCTACGCCACGCTAGCCCCTGCGTCTCCAGCAAGCTATCCCTCGAGGCGGTACGGAGGACCCCTCGAGTGAAGCCCCAAGTGGCGACCCGGCCACCTCGACGACTAGGTGACCCCTCGAAGCCCCGTCGAAACGAACACAGGGGGGCGCCGTACCGACGGTCAAGACCTGAGGGCGACCTCAACTCACCGACAAGACACGGATGCGTCAGGAACAAGCGCACCCTTTGCAAGATACGCCGTATGTCTCGCACTGTAGCACGCCCCTAGACGTACGGCCCCGCGGCCGGAACCAGGATAAACCCGTGTCCTTGTGCTAGCTTCCGCATCAACCATCAAGGGACGAGACACAGCGCATTTCTGCGTGATGTAGGGAGTGCCGACCATTTCCGACACCGACAACTGTAGCATTTCGTTTGTATGTGCGAAAAATTATCCAAAAAATGATTAATTAGGCTCAAAATATTCGTCTCGCAGAGT
>OAMR01000132.1:1437484-1454099 GCA_900205405.1 Echinochloa crus-galli
GCAAAAGCCGGCCGTACCGGCCCAACGGAGCAGGCCATATTCTCTTGGTCATCATAACTGGTAAAGGTGTCTGACACTAGGCTGCGGCCTACACCACGCTAGCCTCCGTGCCCCCGGCAAGCGACCCCTCGAAGCGGCACGGAGCCCCCCTCGAGCGAGGGACCAAGCGATAGTCCTGCCGCCTCGAGGCAGCATCGAGCGACCCCTCGAGGCTTTGACAAGACGGATGCAAAGAAGCGCCGTACCAACGGACAGGACCTAAAGACATTCTCAACTAAACTACAGGGGAGGGATACGCCTGAAGCAAGCACGCCCCCTCTGCAAGATACATCGTACAGATCGCACTGTAGCTCGCACTGTAGTACGCACTGTACCCACGACTGTAATCCTTCTCCCCTTGAACTATAAAAGGGAGAGGCAGGAGCCCTGTAGAAAGGAGACAGTTCGCACGCCTTGGCTCATGCTGAGACACGAACACACAGCAACACACACCCGATATCGGCACCAGACTCAATCACTCTCACCACAAACCAGGGACTTGGAGAACGTCTCTCCTCTCCCGCATCCACTTGTAGCTCCCCTCTACAAGCACCCCGGTGCAAAGCTAATACGAGTGCGCGAGCATGCCCCTGCTGGACGTATGGCCCCGCGGCCGGAACCAGGATAAACCCGTGTCCTTGTGTTAGCTTCCGCATCAACCATCAAGGGACGAGACACAGCGCATTTCTGCGCGGTGTAGGGAGTGCCGGCCATTTCCGACACCGACACATGCAAAACCGGGATGGACCTGGGGTGAACGGGTTCGCAAGTTCGAGGGCCTAGATGTCTGGTTTCGAAGTTCATGGACCTAGATGACACACCCATACAAGTTTGAGGGCCGCTGGTGCATTTTACTCTAATTTGTTTGGCTGATTCTTCAAAGTTCCTTAAAGCTGCCTTGAGGCTATGGTGTGCTCAAAACCCTGATCATCTCGATATTGTAATCCTTAGATATGGAGGGTGGCGAAAGTCGCACTCCATATATGGAGTAGCCCCAAGCCTGAGCCATTGGAGCCACATTGAAGCTTAACCGCTGAGCTTGAGAGCCAGCAAAGCCACCGAATGTATTTCCATGTAGTAATTGGCGCTTATCCCCGAGTGTGGGAACTAGCTGTGTCATTGGAGGTACGTTGAGCGTCCTAGAGCGTTGTCGCCAAAGCTTGTCCTGAAAGAAAAGATGCATACATTATGTAGCATATTTGTAGAATATATTAAATAATGAATATAAATATAAATGTTGTATGTGATGCTCTATTTTCAGTCATATCTCTCCTGAGTAGTTAGGGGGTTACGTTTAGGCTCATAGTCGGCGTTGAGCCATGCCACTGCGTGTATGGGATCTTTGTCTTGTATATGTATACGTTGACGGGCACTGCCATTTGCACAACTGAGATCATTGTCTCCTGTACGTGTGCTAGCGTAATAGGCTTGACAAGAGATCCGAGGCTTACATGGTTTGAGTTCTAATAGAATTGTAGGAATACAAAAGAATTCTAATAGGAGTCTTCCTTACTTGCTGGTATTGGGGATTTAGCCATCTCATTAGCCAAACAGGTGGAGCAACTCCATTTTTTTCTGGATTTGGTGGAGTGAAGCTGGAGGAAGGTGAAGTTGGTGGAGTGCTACCAAACACCCCTTAATTGGACTGCTAGTCCTGGTCAGTTGGAAACCAAAGCTTTTGAAACCTGATCGAATGCCACTACCAGAAAACGTTACTTCTACACCGGTTGGGAACCGGCTTTAGCACCGGGTATCCCAACCGGTGTCAATCTTTCGAGGCTAAAGGGGTACCCCATTAGCACCGGGTGGAATAACCGGTGCTAAAGGGCCTGCCACCGCAGCGCGGATGGTAGGGCCCCCTGGATTTCTTTTTTTTGTTGCTTTTTTCAGTAGCCATGCATGCACGTTTATATACGCGTGTGTGTATATATATATATATATTTATTCTAATACGTGTATTCTAATGCGTATTCGGCCGACTCTATATTCATATTAGCCGAACATTTAATCAAAATAGAAGACATATATATTAAAAAATAGATATTCATAAACTGTATTTTCTACTTAATTAAGATCGACGACTTGATGAACTGTCCGGCACGTCCTCCAGTGGCACGTGGAATTCTCCTCGGGGATCGACGGCCTCGTTCCAGATCCATCCGACGAGTTGTTCTGCAATTGCGTCGATTCTTTCCGTCTCTAGACTCTCTTCGTGCAGGCTCAGCATCTATAATTTACAAATAATTGAAAGATATTACATCCACGGAATTGGAGAATAATTGTGCACCTAATAATCATGGAAACGTGTTTATTATTTTTTTGACCGAACCGGTAGGGAAGCCCCCTACCTCTATTTTTAATTTTCTATTAACAAAAGTATGTACAGGGAGTTGGCTTTAAGCCAAAAGAGAAACAACAGAGCAAAGATTTACAGATTACTACTCATCCACTGACTAAGTTTGTCCTTGATCCTTGGTTTAGCCCTAAGGGAAACCAAGTGAAGCTGCTCAAGAAAAATGCCCCTCCAGGTAGCAAATGATCTTGAACCTCCATCAAAAATGATGTTGTTCCTGTGTGTCCAAATCGACCAGCATGCTACTATAACAATTTCCCTGAAGATCACTGAAGCAAAATCCGTACGCGCCCTGATGATCATGTCTAGGAATGGAGCTGATGTATCCCATTGAATTCCTATGAAAATCCAACATGCCTGGCTAAAGGGGCAATCAAAGAACAGGTGCAGAAACGTTTCTTCCACATTATCAACACACTGAACACACATATAGGAATCCAGAGCCATATGTTTTCTCCGTAGCAGGTTTCTGGTGTTAAGTCTATCCCAAAGTAGCAGCCAAAAGAAAAATTGATGCCGAGGCAAAGAATTTGATTTCCACATCCATTTAAACAATGGAGAAGCTGGCAGTGTACCAATTAGACTGGTGTACGCTTGCTTGCAAGTGAAATTTGGATTTCCCCAGATATAAAACCATACATCATTATCCTGTGGTTGACGTAACCAGCCATCGATTTCACCTTGAAGCATGGCTAATTGATCAGTAGCTTGGACTGACAAAGGCAACTGAAAATTATCTTCCAAGTTCCTGTTAAGAAATCGGTGAAATGAGATGTTTTTCTTTTTTGCAAAGCTATGCAATTGTGGATATTTCCATTTCAACACTCCAAAATTCCACAAGTCACTCCAAAAAGATAATGAATCTCCTTTTTGAACTGAACAAGTCGCAATCATCATGAATTTCCCTGATAGATTCATTATATCTCTCCACCAAAAGGAACCAACTGAACTTCTAACATGTGGAGGTGTCCCATTACTGTATAGGCATTGCCAAGTGAGCTGCACCCATGGTAAAGCTGCCTTGTTATAAAATTTATGCAGAAACTTAAGTAGCAAAGCTTCATTCTGAGTCCTCAAGTTGATGATACCCAAACCACCTTCTTCCTTTGATCTGCATGCATATTTCCAGGCCACTAGGCACCCTCCCTTTTTGCTAAGATCTCCACCATTCCACAAACAGCTATTTCTATACTTATCTATTTGCTTGAGGACCTCCACACGGATTTTTAGAGAGCATAAATAGAAGGTTGGAAGGGCAGAGAGAACTGACTTGACTAGCACCAGTCTACCAGCATATGACAGAAGATTGTTAATTCCCATGAGTCTTCTTTCCAACTTAGTCAAGATGGGCATGAATTCAGAGATATTTGGCCTGGTGATTCCAAGAGGAAGACCAAGATAAGTAAAGGGCATTTTACCCACTTGACATCCTAGGACAGCTGCAAGATGAGAGGCTGCGGCATCATCAATATTTATGGAAACTAAAAAGGATTTGTTGAAGTTGACTTTGAGGCCTGTGCAGTTAGCAAAGGTGCTGAGAATATCCTTCAGAGTTGCAAGCTGCTCACTTTGAGCTGGGAGAATTACTAATGTGTCATCAGCATATTGAACAATTGGGAAGTCACCACCAAATTGATCTCCTAAAGGATGGCCTAGATCACCTCTTTGTGCAGCCTGGTTCAAGATTGACTGAAGCAAATCAGCACCTAGAACGAAGAGAAGAGGTGAGAGTGGATCACCCTGTCTTACTCCTCTCTTGCACTTAAAAGTTTTTCCAGGAACTCCATTGAGTAGCACAGAGGAGGATCCAGATGACAGAATGCCTTTGATCCAATTAATCCATTTTTCAGAAAAGCCTTTATGTCTCATCACTGACAGGATGACCTCATGTTCTATCTTGTCAAAAGCCTTTTCAAAATCTAGCTTCAGCAGGACTATCTCCCTTTTAGACTTGTGACAGATATGAAGAAATTGAATGGCCCAAGCCAAGCAGTCTTGAATTGTTCTACCTTTGATAAAGCCATACTGATTGACATGCACCACCTTCAGTATCACACTTTGTAGACGATTAGCCAGTAATTTAGTCAACAGCTTGAGGCAATTATTCAACAGAGAAATGGGCCTATAATCATTAACCCCTTCAGGATTTGCTTTCTTAGGGATCAAAGTAATAAGACAACTGTTTATGCTTGTTAGATCCAAACTTCCTGCAGCAAAGTCATTACAAAGTCTGATAATATCATCTTTGATAATTGGCCAGCATTTTTTGAAAAAGAGTCCACTAAACCCATCAGGACCTGGAGCATGATCATTTGGCATTTCTTTTAGTGCTATGTTTATTTCATTTTCAGAGAAAGGAGAGTCCAGGGTTGGTAAATGGATCACGTTAAGCAATTCATGCAAATTGTAAGTTATCTCTGTAAATTCAGAAATGCCAAGCCTCTCCTTGAAAGATAACCAAAGAGCATCAGCTTTATCCTTGTGGTTTGTGACTATTGATCCATCTGGTAGGCATAGAGAAGCAATAAAGTTCCTTCTGTAAGAGTAAGTTGCCATTGCTTGAAATAATCTGGTGTTTTCATCACCAAATGTGACCCATCTAGCAGTATTTCTTTGCCTCCAATAGATTCTCTTTGCTTCCAATAATTTCTACAAGTGAGATTTTATAATTCTTCTAAAACCTCTTTCCAGCCCACTAAGAATTCTCTGTTCTTCCATGGCATCCAACATTGCTAGGACAAAATTACAATTACAAATCAGTCTGTTCAGATTAGATAATGATTTGCTCCACTGTTTGAGTCCTCTTCTAGTCTGCTTGAATTTTGATGAGAGGCATTTGGCAGCATTAGCAAAATAGGGAGCTGTTGACCAATGGAGTTCCACTACTGAAAGAAAGCCAGTGAACTCAACCCAATAATTCTCAAATCTGAATAAATTGCTTTTGGGTATGGTTGTTCCAATCTTTACAACAAAAGGCACATGATCAGAGGTAGGCCTGCTCAAGACTGTGACAGAGGTATCAGGGAAACTTTGTGCCCATGAAGAAGAAGTAAAAACCCAATCAAGTTTTTCTAGTAGAGGCTCAGCCTGCATGTTGCTCCAGGAATATGCACGCCCTTGAAAAGGTATCTCAACCAGATCCAAGTGCTGAATTAGATCATTAAATGCCATCATCTCTGCAACATTGCCCCCTGCCTTATTCCTATCTTCATGAGAACGAATGAGATTAAAGTCACCAAGTAATACCCAGTCCTCGAAAGCCGAAGTATCCAAATTGTAAAGCCAAAAGATGAAACTGTCTCTATCCAAGCGGTTAGAGGGACCATAAATGCTGGAAACATGAAATTCTTTGCCACTCAGACAACAAACAAACTTGATCGTAATGCAGAAAGAGTTAGCACAAACCAAGATTCCATTGTAACGATTAGGATTCCAAACTGTAAGAAGACCTCCCGACGCACCCAGAGAAGGGGAGAATTCAAAGGAATTGAGGTGATGGGGACAGAATTTTCTAAGATAGGATGTGTGAAACTGATCACGTTTGGTCTCTTGCAGGCAGATGATCGAAGCAGAGCTCTCTGTAATTTTACATCTGATTGCATCCCACTTTTCCTGTGAGTTTATACCTCTGACATTCCACACCAGAATATTATGATTTCTTGCTTGATTCATAATGAACACAGAAAAAATTAGACAGCAGGAGGACTGATAAAACCAGACCCAAGAGGATGGCATCACAAGCAGATAACACAATCACTCTGACACGGATAAAATAGGAATCACCATGATCACGAGCATTCAACCAAACCAACTTAAAGGTTTTCAACTGCCTAAAAGTTTGCAAGCCAGACCAACTGATCAACCAAAAGCTGAACCACAGACCTCCATAACATCTAAGCACAAAAGAAACTGTGGGACAGACCCCGAGAGATGCACAACATCAGAACTAAGGCTAAGACACTTAGTTTTCCTTATCATTGTCATCTAGATCGAGAAGCATGGCTGCAGAAACTGCCTCAGGCTGCATCTGGAGGAGATTGGTGGCCATCCCCTGGACATCTTGCAGAGCCATGTATGGAATCACATCAGCACTAGCACCAACTGCATCTCCATAAGGCTTGGGGAAATTGGCAGCCTCCTGTGCCGCTTCCTCATCATGAAAGCTGCCCAGATCCTTGTTAATCCTCTTGCTGCGCCGAAGGAAGGCCGGGTCCAGGGGCTCCTTCAGCTTGCGGCTTCTTCTTTTCTTGGGGGCAGAACGCATCGGCCTTGTGACCTCCTTCACTTCATCATCCTCCTCATCCTCATCATCCGAGTATGGCACCAAAGGCAGTGTAGCAGGAGGTGGGGCAGGGCCAAAGACCCTCAGTACTGCTGGGCTAGATTGATCAAGTGTAATAATTGCCAGGTGTAAGAGAGCACAGTCATCAACAAGATATGATGGAATTAGAGTATCAAGGTTCAAATCCAACATGCTGAGATGGAACAGATTCTGAAAATTCAAGTCTGATTACCTTTTCAACAGGAGGAGGATGAGGGATGATCTCAAGCGCCATAGGCGTGAAATCCATAGGCTCCTGGTTGCCCCCAGCAGACATTGCTTCATCTTGATTACCTGCACCAGCAGCATCACTTACCAGGGAGCCTCCTTCTGTATCATCTGGGGCCTCTGGGTTCAGGCCCATCCATCTAGGTGGCTGATGGGGGAGAGGATGCAGGTATCCATTGGCAGGAGGTAACTGATCTTCATTGGCCAGGAGGAGGGCATCTTTGCGCTTCAGGATGTAAGTTGGGCAGGTCCAGGATCTGGCACTCGGCGGGAGGCCCACAGTGAACACCACATCGTGCGGCACTTGAGCATCGTCATGAAGGTGAATCTTGGCCACGATCCTTGCTTTGTTCGTAGTATCATGCCAGTACCGCAGGAGCCCAAATCCTGCCACAGCCTTGGATATGGCTGTGTTGCTGCAAGCATCATTGGGGAAGAGCATCATCATGATCTAAACTTCCCTGTCCAAGTCATGCATCCTGACATTGTCTCCTTCATCATGCTTGATGAATCGAAGTTGATACGGGCCAAATTCCAAGATCCTGTCCAGAAAACGCTAAAAGCGTCCCCAATGGGGGAGGGCTGTACCTCAGGCAGACGAACACCGTGCTGGTGGATGAAGAAGTTCTTGAGCTCGGTCGCCATGAGCTCGAAGTCCTGCTTGGCCACTGCCGGAACAAGGAAGGCGATGGCGAGGTCTTCGTTGTACGTCTCCATACACCCGCTGATGTAGGCGTAGAGGCGACGAGGCGGCTCAGCAGGATCATGGGGCAGAACCTCGAAACCGCGTGGGCAGTGAGGGCGGGGATCCATGGGGATGTTCGTCATGGATGGCGACGGAGGAGGCGAGGTAGATTGGGGAGGAGGAGAGCGTTGCCCCGGGGAATGCGAGGGGGCGGAGGGGGTCTGGACAGCGCGGTTGTTGAGCCTTAATGCTGAATCTTTGCGAAAGATATGGAAGGAGGCACCGTCAGTTCCTGCAGACACGGCGGGTGTAGCTCCCTGATTCCTAACGAGGCGATAAACTCCAAAGCGAGAGATACGGCAGTTGCGAGCAAGGTGACCGTAACGGAAGCAGCGCTTGCACCGAAAATCTTGCGTGCAGTTAATTTGGAGGTGGCCCAAGGAAAGGCAACGAAAGCAACGTTTTGAAATCTCAACTAGGTTGGGCCAAGAATTTCGCCGTAAAACCTGACTTGCATCGGCCTGCGGTGGAGATTTGATTTTCCAAATTTGCCGCTTCTTCATGGGTTCCGATTTTAGCGGATTTTTCAAACGATCAAACACTGACAGTCCTGGCTTAGAAGCAGGAACAGACGAAGCAGATCCCCTACTGACAAAATTAGATTGGTAGTAATTTGCAGGAAAATGTAATCTCTTGAAGATTGATTGTTTGCTGGTGGATTTCACCACTTCGGCAAAAGATTTCTTCATCGTTCCAACATAAGTCCAAGAGGCTTCCTGCTCTGATTCCCATTTTTTGAACTCGCGAACATAATCAGGGCCACCATCACGCCATAGGGTGAAGAAAATGGCAAATTCTTTGCAAATAAACTGAGAAAACCGATGAACCATCAAACCAATCTCTTTTGAAGAAACCGAGAAACGAAAGTTCCAGTGAGATTGGTGAACCACACGAAAATCTTCAGCACATCCACCCAGGATGGAATGAAGAACGGAAGACACAACCAATTCATCGAGGCGAAACGCACAACGCCCGAAAGACGCTATCAAGAAGAAGTCATTGACCGCACAAGGAGAAGTGACCGAGAGAAACTGACTGAAGCGATGCGCAACCAAGGCTTGAAAGTCCCTCCCGGGACGCGCGTCCAAGGAGAGGGGAGCCGCCATGGGAATCATCATGGAGAGGGGACGCCATGATCAATCACCAGAATCGCCCAGGGAGTCGCCAAGGGAGACGCCGAGAGAGGAGCCATTGGCACACCCTGAGTAGAAAATAGTGTACACCATCTTTCCCAATGTGTTTATTATTACGTACCATAATATCATGATGAGTAATCATTTTGTGTGTCCAATTTCACATGTAATCACAAACATAGTAGGCACATAAATTATTTCCCTGGCCCTGTTTTCGACACTGTCAAACAAAAGAAATTAAGTAAAATTCATATAATAGATTAGCCAAGGCCTACATGTACAAATTACTTGCTTACCGGAAAGCCAGTCTTCCATGTCAGTGTTTCACGTGGAATACCGGGGGTGCTCTTGACGAAATTGAGCCCACGCCCTGCGCACAAAAAAATTGAGTTAAGTCATTGCGAGTGTAAGGGATGAATTAATTAGAGGAAAATATACGTCACCTTGTCATCATGTCAATGATGTTCCGTAATTTGAATGTTGGAGTGCTCAATGAATCAAAGACGTTGACGATACCCCGGTCAGGACACAATATGAGTAGGAGCCAGTGGAATCTGTATACACGTATACATTATAATTAGAAATGAAATATTGCATAGACACTATAAGTATAAGCGTGTATATGTACTCACTCGATGTTGAACGGTATTAGTATGGCGTCGCAATAATGTTGTTTCGTAAGATACTTGTATAGGTTTAGATAATTTTCCTTAGGATTAACCACTATCATATCTTCACTTATCCTTCTGGGTCCACGAAACCAACGTCATATATTGCTTCTCTCCGACATTTTTGAATCAACATTCTGCGTATGTTAAGCAATAAATAAAGGCCGCGTCAGCATAGATTACAATTGTTTTCAAAGTGTGAATTGTAAACGAGAACAAAGTACTTACAGTGTCCAACAGGTGATCAAAGACACGTCCATGGCGTCGCGGTGGTACAACTCATATATATCCTTAAAGCGCAGCCAGACCATTTCGTCGCCATTGTAGAAATCATTTTCCTTGACTTGAAGTGCGAACATGCGCCTTTTTGTTCTTGATTGAGCCAGATACCAAGTATGGCATCGGCGCATCTTCGTCTGTAGGTTGCTCTCCATTTCAGGAGGGACAAAAGGCTCACCAAGCCTAAATGGCCACCTAAACGATGTGGGCTTTGGGATTGGAGCGTCCCCCAGGATTTGCTCTCTTGTTAGTCTTGTCTCAGCCATTTGTCGTTGGATATTCAGCTCGTGCTGAGATGGCAATGGAGGCAAGGACTTCTGAGGTTGCTTGCCGAGCTGAGGAACAGGTTTGGACCGGGCCGCCTCCCTCTCTGCTGCCTTCCGCTTTCCGCGAGATTTCAGTAATGAGCGGTCAAAGTCTGTTATTAGTGTCTTCTGTTGACCCTTGCTCAAATTATCGAGGAATGACTCGACGACCTTGGGGTCAAGCTTCGGCTTCGGCTCTGGTTTTTTCTTCATCGCGAGAAATTGCCTCATTGTGTCTTCTCTCAACCAGGCACTGCTTTCTTCTAGAGTCATCTCCTTGTCTTTGTTCTCATCTGGTGCAGGCTTCTCTTTGCCTTTCCGCACCTTCTTGCCTGGTGGAGTGGGGCGGAGGCTTTAGCACCGGTTATGACGACGTCTGCCTTGCTCCATAGAATGATGTAGTGACCCAACACATCATCCATGGACATTGGTTGGGTGCTGGTGGAGTGGGGGCAGAGGCTTTAGTGCGGCGTCCCCTCTTTGGCGGAGGAGACGGAGACCTCTTCGGCGGAGGAGACGGAGACCTCTTCGGCGGAGGAGACGGAGACCTCTTCGGCGGAGGAGACGGAGACCTCTTCGGCGGAGGAGACGGAGACCTCTTCGGCGGAGGAGACGGAGACCTCTTCGGCGGAGGAGACGGAGACCTCTTCGGCGGAGGAGACGGAGACCTCTTCGGCGGAGGAGACGGAGACCTCTTCGGCGGAGGAGACGGAGACCTCTTCGGCGGAGGAGACGGAGACCTCTTCGGCGGAGGAGACGGAGACCTCTTCGGCGGAGGAGACGGAGACCTCTTCGGCGGAGGAGACGGAGACCTCTTCGGCGGAGGAGACGGAGACCTCTTCGGCGGAGGAGACGGAGACCTCTTCGGCGGAGGAGACGGAGACCTCTTCGGCGGAGGAGACGGAGACCTCTTCGGCGGAGGAGACGGAGACCTCTTCGGCGGAGGAGACGGAGACCTCTTCGGCGGAGGAGACGGAGACCTCTTCGGCGGAGGAGACGGAGACCTCTTTGGCGGAGGAGACGGGCTTGCATCAGGAGCTCCCGGAGAATCGTCATGATCCTGTGGATCTCTTGGAGGTGACGGGGGCTTTTTGGTAGCCGCAGGTGTATCGGGTATAACGACGTCTGCCTTGCTCCATAGAATGATGTAGTGAGAACACTGACCGAGTTTTGTTTCTCCGTCACCTCCGGGGAAGTCAAGTTCCAAGTCATCCCACTTGTCAACGACTTGCTCCACCTAAACCGGTACGTAACCATGTGGAATGTCACTACAATGCCATTGTTGCCCTTCTTCCACTCGTTTGGTCATACCGTATGCGACCTGATAATTTATTCACAAAGAAAGTTAGTAAATGAATGGTATTTACGGTGAAATTTATGCAGTATGAACTAAAGTCGCATATGTACCACCACAGCTAAGTTCTTCTGCCTGACGACAAGCTCGCACGCGGTCCGTTGAGTCCGACTCTATATTCATATTAGCTGACATTTCATCAAAATAGAAGACATATATATTACAAAAGTAGATATTCATGCATGTCAACTCGAATGCCTTGATGCCTAAGTTTGATTTGCATGTTGACCTCCAAAGCTCTAGATCGAGTCAGTGCCTACTACTTTCCTGGAGCTGAATCCGACAGTTTGAAACTTGTACACGGCGTCCGCTGCATCCAAACTCTCTATTATTGCCTCACTAGGTTTACGTCTGTTTTGACCATGTATGCATGGGTTGGTGTAGTGATATCCCCGCCAAGAGTGTATAGGTCAGTACTAGCTGCGCAGACTTGACTTATTTCATACATGCTTCTCTTTGTTCTAGCTGAAACTGATTGTTGTACTAAGGATTGTTCAGTATTACAAAGGGTTGTTGCAGCTGGTAGTTGTTCTTGTTTATCTTTTGTTTTTATCCATCTTAATTAGCTAGTTCTTGCTATTCATTCTAGGGCGGCCAGGTACGTAAAGTGATTGAAATTAAATGAACCGGTTTGCTTTAACTGATCACCGCAACCTGATATTTGGTTATTGCAATCTTGCTATTCTTAATTACTTCTGTTCATCAGTGTATGTATGTATCACTCTGGAAAACGTCAGAGGTGGTAGTTTTGTTATAGAATACGTTTTTACATAAGTCTATGCTCTGGTGCAAATGTGAACAATGCATGATAAAAATGCACCTGCATGCGTCTTACTTTTTCTCACAGGACAAATAAATGATTTTTCTGACGTCCACATGGTACGACATTGACCGTAAAATACGTTTTGTCACACGATATTTACAAAAGGATAAACATGTCGAGATGAATATACTCATATCATTCTCAAATATCCAAACTTAACATGTAAGGTAACTAAAGTTTGAAATGGTCAACTAGAGACAAACACAAAGCATCGCTTGCTTCTAACTTGATCGAGTGCTTTAATTCAAAACACAAGCTCAAGGCGGTCGTCGTCAATCGTCATATAATCATTAGTAAGGGTTTGACTCCTCTTATGGCCTACAGATTCAGTCTTCACAAGACAACATTGCTGCATCGTGTTGTGTGCACGTGCCATGCTGGTCAATGCCGGTGCTCCTCAGAAGCTAGCTTATGACTGCTGCAATCTTGCTCTTTTCCAATCTTGCAGCAGATCGAGATCGTTACCTGCAAATGCACAGTTTTTCTATCTCTTTATCACCATTTTCCGATGATGACGCTGGCCACTCATCACAATGATCTCTCAGTCAAGGAAGAGGACAAATCATGTCCGAATGAACTGGTTTGAGTTTGGATGAATTCCGTAGAGTGCATGCCGACGATGGTTAACGGGGGATTGAGAAAGGAGAGAAATGAATGAATAAACCGTTTCTTGCTTCATGACCACGACAATATTTCTTGATCTTGACATTGTTTCTAATATTGACCGACCTTCAAGGAAATCAATTATGATTGAGATTAATTGCCCGCAAAAAAAGTATGATTGAGATGATCTAGATAAACCGCAGCAGCAAGAAATGAATCATTTGATCCGCCGTGGTTGCTAAAAATTGATAGGACTAACACAGCTAGTTGACAGACATGGCCATCAAAAGGCCTAAGGTTTTGAGAGCAACATTATTGCCTAGGGGCGGAGTCACCAGGGGGGCTGTGGAGCCCCCTTTACCCATAGATGAAGGTGAGAATTTACCTGTTCATAGAGTGAGACCGGTTCCAATGTTGTCCTTGCTATTTTTACCTCTATTCATCAGCTTATTGTGTATCGCTGTGGAACACGACAGTAGTGATATGATAGTTTTAGGTTCTGTTTGGATCCACCAGCTAATTGCTAACTAGCTAATTTTAGCGTGATGAATCCAAACAGGAACAACTAATTCTCATCTAATATCCTTCTAACGCTCTTCCGATCTGAAGGGGGCGCTGTGGGGCGCCAATGGCAGGTGCGGCGGTTCGAATTGAAGGCGGTCGGTGGGCTGGTGGTACGGGCGGCCCTGTGGCGGTGCTGTGTTTGTCGTGGCGTGGCGTGCGCGCTCGCGTGGCTGCGGTCTCGTCGGGCGGTTGTGGTGACAGGACCGCGGCGGGGCCGGCGGTGGCGTGGTCGGCGCGGGAGCTGCGTACGGCGGTCGGAGCGGCGGCCGGGGTGTGGCGTGCACGAAGGGTGGCTTGGCGACAGCGTGCTCGGATGGACTGTGGCGGGGTCGCGGTGATGGGTGGCACGGCAGAGGGACGGCCGGTGGCGTTGCGTGGTCGGCGGTCGGCGCGAGCGCGGCCGAGAGCGCGGCGGCGTGCACGACGGGCGAAGCAGGATGGTGGCTCTGCTGCGGCGGTGCAGGCGGTCGGGGCCCGACGGCCGGGGCGGCACGGCACAAGCAGAGCAGGGCGCTCGGGGGTGGCGGGAGCAGAGCAGAGGAGTGAGGAGAGGGGTGAGCGGGAGGTGGGCCGGCGGTGAGCAGGGCCGTGGTGCTCGGCGTCGGGCGGAAGCAGAGGAAATAGAGGAGGAAAAAGGAAGGAAAATAAAAAAAGAAAGGAAAGAAAGGAAGAAAAAAAAGGAGAGGGGAAAAAAGGAAAAAGGGAAAAGGGGAAAAAGGGGAGGGAAACAGCGAGATTCGCGGCGGAAGGACGACGGGCGTCGGAGTTGGTCGGCCAGCGAGAGACGGACCCGTCGGTCGACCCGAGAGCGGGCGACGCGGGATGGGATGGGAAAAGGGGTGGTGATTGAGATGCGAACAGGAAGAGAGAGGGGGGCAAGACAAGGCGGACAAGTTGGCGGAAACGGGAGCTCGGGCGGTAAAGATTTTGAAAACTTTTTCATCGGGTGATTTCTTTAGCGATTTTCCAGAGATTAGAAACGCGGGCGTTACAAACCTACCCCACTTAAAAGGAATCTCATTCTCGAGATTCGGCTGGCTCCTAAATAGGTGGGGGACTCTTTCTTCAAGGCATCTTCTCTTTCCCACGTAGCTTCCTTTACACTGTGTCTGCTCCACTGTACTCTGCATAACCGCACTTCGGAGTTTCTGGTCCTTTTGGTGACGGTGTCCAAAATTTTGATCGGTATTTCTTGATACCGTAGATCTGTCTGCAGATCTATTTCTTTTTCCGGTATGTGTTCTTCCTTAGGTATTCTCAGGCATTTTCTTAATTGTGAGACATGCAATACCGGGTGTATATCTGACATTGCTTCGGGTAACTCCAATCGGTAGGCTACCTTTCCAACTTTCTTTTGCACCGGATATGGTCCGATGTACCGAGGGGCCAACTTTCCATGAACTTGAAATCTGCGGGTTCCCCGGATGGGTGAAACCTTAAGATAGACAAAATCCCTTGGGTTAAATTCCAATTCGCGTCTCTTTTTGTCTGCATAACTCTGCTGTCTGGATTGAGCTGTTTCAACTTTTCTCTGATTTCAGCTACTTTCTCTTCGGCTACAGGTAGAAAGTGAGCGACTTTGGTGAGTCGGTCAACTATTACCCATATAGAATCATGTCCCTTCTGTGTTCTGGGTAAACCTACTACGAAGTCCATTCCTATCTCGTCCCATTTCCAGACTGGGATAGGCAAAGGTTGTAATAAACCCGCTGGTTTCTGGTGTTCTGCCTTAATCTTTTGGCAGGTGTCACAATGAGTGACAAATTGAGCTATGTCACCTTTCATTCCTTTCCACCAATAGTTCTGCTTCAAGTCTAAGTACATTTTGGTGGATCCCGGATGAATGGAATATGGCGAGTTGTGAGCCTCGTCCATGATTATCTGTCTAAAGTTTCCTTCCTTAGGCACACAAACCCTACCTTTGTGCCACAGAGTTCCTTTACTATCGACTCTGAAGTCTGGTGCCTTATTCTATCCGGTCTGCTGGCAGATTCGCATTAAATCCTTGTCTGGTCCTTGGGCTTTTCTGATCCTATCTTCCAGGGTAGATTGGATAGTCAGCTGGTGGCTAGCATTTCGAGGAATGATGTGCACATTTAATCGTGCCATCTCTTCTTGCAAGTGGGCATTCTTGGGTTTATAGGATTTCCGGCTCAGGGCGTCGGCTACTACATTAGCCTTGCCAGGGTGGTAATGGATTTCCACATTATAATCCTTAACCAACTCTAACCACCTTCTCTGTCTAAGGTTCAGATCTGGTTGGGTGAAAATATACTTTAAGCTCTTATGATCCGTGTATATTTCACACTTATTCCCAATCAGGTAGTGTCTCCAGATTTTGAGTGCGTGAACCACGGCTGCAAACTCTAAGTCATGCGTTGGGTAATTCTGCTCATGAGGTCTAAGTTGTCGGGAGGCATATGCCACAACCTTCCCATCTTGCATGAGGACACACCCTAATCCTTGGCACATAACACGATGCAAGTGCTAGATAATAAATAATGCCTCAATTGAGTACCTGTCTCTTATGGTCCGTGTATATTTCACACTTGTTCCCAATTAGGTATTGTCTCCAGATTTTGAGTGCGTGCACTACGGCTGCAAACTCTAAGTCATGCGTTGGGTAATTCTGCTCATGAGGTCTAAGTTGTCGGGAGGCATATGCTACAACCTTCCCATCTTGCATGAGGACACACCCTAATCCTTGGCGGAATGCGTCGCAGTAAACGACAAAATCTCTGTGAATATCCGGTAGGGTTAGAACTGGGGCAGCGGTCAGCTTTTTCTTTAGTTCTTGAAAACTCTTTTCACACGACTCGGCCCAAATAAATTTCTTCTCTTTCTTGAGCAGTTCTGTCATGGGCCTAGCTATCTTGGAAAACCCTTCAATAAACCTCCGGTAGTATCCGGCTAAGCCAAGGAAACTTCTGATCTCATTCACGTTGGTTGGTTGCTGCCAATTTGAGACTGCTTCTACTTTCTCAGGGTCTACTGCTACCCCTTCGGCGTTCAAAATGTGACCAAGGAAGGCCACTTTTTCCAGCCAAAATTCACACTTGCTGAATTTGGCATAGAGCTGGTGCACTCTCAACTTTTCCAACACTACCCGCAAGTGTTGTTCATGTTCTTCGGCACTCTTGGAGTAGATGAGTATGTTGTCAATAAAGACTACGACAAACTTGTCTAACTCATCCATAAAC
>OAMR01000132.1:1462296-1474592 GCA_900205405.1 Echinochloa crus-galli
GGAAATATATTGGCGAATATTGTGGTGGAGTTTGGCAATCTCATACTCCCATCTTTCTTCCTTACAAAGAGCACTGGGGCTCCCCAAGGGGATGTGCTGGGTCTGATAAATCTCATCTGTTGCAACTCTTCTAGTTGTTTCTTTAATTCTGCTAATTCTGAGGCTGCCATCCTATAGGGTCTCTTGGCTATAGGGGAGGTTCCAGAGACAAGTTCAATAGCAAACTCTATGTCTCTGTCTGGTGGCATTCCAAGCAGAACTTCAGGGAAAACCTCGGGATATTCCCTGATTACCGTACTTCTTCTATGGTTTTTGTTTCCATACTAAAGATCATAGGATCTGGTCCACTTCCTTTGGTGTGACAGGCTACTTGTATTCCATCTGGGTTGGTTAGGTGCACTATCTTGTCAGCACAACCTATGAGACCATTGTGTTTGCCTAACCAGTCCATTCCAAGGATCACATCTATTCCTTTGGATTCTAGTACTACTAGGTCTGCTAGAAACTCTACCCCACTTAAAAGAATCCGTACCCGTGAACAACCTAATTGGCACTTAATATCACCTCCAGGTGTTCGGGTTAGTAGGGGTGTCTTTAGTAGTACTGTAGGTATTTTGTGCTTTTCCACAAAACTTGATGATATGAAAGAATGCGATGCTCCAGAATCAAATAATACTGTTGCCAAAACTGAGCTGACCAGAAACTCACCGAGTACTACTCCTTGTGCTCCTTGAGCCTCCTATGCATCGATGTGGTTTACGCGGGCTCGTCCATACGACTGCCCTATCTGTAATTACAGAAAAGTCCGAGGGCCTCTGGCGTAAATAACAGAGAGAGGTGGAATAGTGCTGGTGGACTGCGGGTTAATTTAGCCAAAGCTCAGGGGGTTATGAGAAAAAGCACCAGAGAGAGAGAGTTTAAGTTTTTGGACCGCTGTTTGGAATTGAGGAATGGGCAGGGGGGTATGGGTAAACGCTCTTCCGATCTGAAGGGGGCGCTGTGGGGCGCCAATGGCAGGTGCGGCGGTTCGAATTGAAGGCGGTCGGTGGGCTGGTGGTACGGGCGGCCCTGTGGCGGTGCTGTGTTTGTCGTGGCGTGGCGTGCGCGCTCGCGTGGCTGCGGTCTCGTCGGGCGGTTGTGGTGACAGGACCGCGGCGGGGCCGGCGGTGGCGTGGTCGGCGCGGGAGCTGCGTACGGCGGTCGGAGCGGCGGCCGGGGTGTGGCGTGCACGAAGGGTGGCTTGGCGACAGCGTGCTCGGATGGACTGTGGCGGGGTCGCGGTGATGGGTGGCACGGCAGAGGGACGGCCGGTGGCGTTGCGTGGTCGGCGGTCGGCGCGAGCGCGGCCGAGAGCGCGGCGGCGTGCACGACGGGCGAAGCAGGATGGTGGCTCTGCTGCGGCGGTGCAGGCGGTCGGGGCCCGACGGCCGGGGCGGCACGGCACAAGCAGAGCAGGGCGCTCGGGGGTGGCGGGAGCAGAGCAGAGGAGTGAGGAGAGGGGTGAGCGGGAGGTGGGCCGGCGGTGAGCAGGGCCGTGGTGCTCGGCGTCGGGCGGAAGCAGAGGAAACAGAGGAGGAAAAAGGAAGGAAAAGAAAAAAAAAGAAAGGAAAGAATGGAAGAAAAAAAGGAGAGGGGAAAAAAAGGAAAAAGGGAAAAGGGGAAAAAGGGGAGAGAAACGGCGGGATTCGCGGCGGAAGGACGACGGGCGTCGGAGTTGGTCGACCAGCGAGAGACGGACCCGGCGGTCGACCCGAGAGCGGGCGACGCGGGATGGGACGGGAAAAGGGGTGGTGATTGAGATGCGAACAGGAAGACAAGGCGGACAAGTTGGCGGAAACGGGAGCTCGGGCGGTAAAGATTTTGAAAACTTTTTCATCGGGTGATTTCTTTAGCGATTTTCCAGAGATTAGAAACGCGGGCGTTACAGTTGAGTTATTTCATCCACGAGGTAATGGACCGGTTCGGCCTGTGTGGTAGCGTGACTGCTTTGATGTTGTGGAGGGCTGACAAGAGCCGCATCATTAGGATCTTGGAGAGGTGCATGATGCTCTGTGGAACCGGTCTCGCCTGCGGCTTGTGGGAGAGGTGCATGCTCTGTGGAACCGGTCCCGCCTGTGGCTTGTTGTATCTGCAGCCATGGTACCTTCATTCGCTGCTCCATCTCTGACTCCATTTGTTGGAGCTTTGAGCCCTGGGCGGCAACCGTTTCGTCTAGGTCCCTCACCCTCTACTCATATTCGGCCTTCTTCCTCGAACGGCTCCTATAGGTGGCGGCGTCCTTGCTGAAACCTTTCTTCCATGTACAAGTAAAAGAATGCCAGAACGTTCTAAAAAGAGAGAGAATGTCAAAACATGTCCAATGATGGTATATTACTATATGTACGTGTGACCAATATAAATAATTGGTCATAAATATAGTCAAGGTTACAAAACTATTATTGATCACTAGGATATGTCATATATTTATAAGGAAAAAGACCATTTTACTACCCTCACCTATTTACTTTGTCCATCTAACACCCTCAACAAAATTTAGGAACAATTTACTACCCCGGACGATTTGACCCCCTAATGAGATTTTTCATTTTTGTTTCTTCACATATAAGATGAGTTTTTCAGTCAAATTTGGCGAGGAGATAGACAACTTGATGCCTTGTGTTAGAAAATTTTATTGAGATTTTTTCATGGTTATTTTCAAAGATTAGAAATATTTAATATAGAATTTATGCTAAGGATACCAAATTGTATCCAAAGATATCATGAAAAATTCCAAATATATTTTTCTAATATAGGTCCTCATGTTATAAGCCATCTCGCCAAATTTGAACTTAAAATTCCACCTATATAGGGAGAAACATAAAAGACAAATCTTATTAACGGGTAGATTGAACCAACTAAAATAGTTTGGGGGAGTAAAATGAGCCTAACTTTTGTTCAGGGGGTTAAATGGACAAAGTAAATAGGTGAGGGTAGTAAAATGAACTTTTTCCTATTTATAAACTGGCAGAGTATATATATTTCGACTACAATTAAACTGATCAACCCAAGTGCAATTAAGTGATATTGGAGTTTTCATGCCCGAACAACATGTCCATTACATATGAGTCAACATTTGGTTTTCCATTTAGATCAATCATGTGTTCACTTACAGGTTTTGTACAAACATGTCTAATGTGAGAATAAAACAATTTAAAAAGGATTCATTGTGTTGAAGAATTTGGTTATTTGATTTTAATTATTGAACACAATCATTGTCTTAGTATTGGTGGCTTATTAAGATTGTTATACTTTACCATATAGTAAAAAGGTATACTGAATCTGTTGATTCACGTAAATTTGTGAGCACTCCGACACGCATTTTGATTTCAATTGTGTAATTTCTACACTTAATCACTTCATTTGAAATTATAGTCCAAAACATATTATTAATCTCTTATTTGTAGATGGCATATTAATCGAGGATTATATAACTAAAAAAACAGTAGCCCGTGCTAGTGCACGGGTTGATAGACTAGTAGAAGTAACGTAAACTCAAAGGAAAAGTCTAATTTGCACCATTCAACTAGCATGACCGTCCAAAAACAGACACCAAACCAGACATACTTGTTCCAGAAGTTAAACAGTTTTGGATATATGATTCTATAGTTCGTTGCTCTTCTTCAACTTCCTCTGCAGGGAAGGATGGGGGAGGGGAGCAAACATGTCATTTGGGATAGCAGGGGCGGAGTCAGCAGGGGAGCCATAGATGAAGGGGAGGAGGAAGAACAGAAGGAAGAAGGAGAAGAAAAAGATGAAAATAAGGAGGAAGGAGGAAATCAGCCCCTCTAGCTTCCATCTCCAGCTCCGCCAAGATAGGTGGTAGAGATAGTTGATTTCAGTTGCGAAGGAACAATGTAGCAAGTCAAGGATGAAGGATCCTAATTGATGGCTTGTCAGGGAAGGGGGCACTAAGGGTAGGGACAACCTTAAGTTTGCCAACATAGCTAGCCAACACCAAGGGAGAAGTTGATGATTCCAATGAGAGGATGATGAAGGAATTGCGGGTAGGGAAAACATCAAGTGAGGGATCATTGCTGGCAAGTAAAACTCTTGGATCCCAATAAACAAACTTTACATACTTGACCTAAGCCTCCTCAAGAGTTGGTTTCCATGTATAGGAGCTTTCATCAACAATTCCTATGTAACATGGTAATTAATGTGAATGAAAACCATAAAATTAATAAACTTCCCATTGAGAATAGCCTAATATGAATAGCGCTATCTTTGGCGATTAGATCTAATCAAATTAATAGGCGGACAAGGAGATGGGGTGATTCCCATGCCATTCAAATTGAACCAGAGGAAGGAGATTGGGTTTGTGCATATATGTCCACACCAACATGTTCACTTGCACCTGATATCTCCACGATAAAATTGTAGGACTGTCCCATTTTGAGCCTGATTTAGTAACTAATTAAGCAGCAGAATAGACATCATATCTTTTCTTTATGAGATACTCGGGGACTTGACGAATGAGGAGCATGAGCAGATGCCTAGGGTCGTCGGGCCCTAGGTCCGCCATGGGTGTAAGATGACAAGCAAACATACTCCAGTGGTATTGTAATCAGACAAATACTGGTATACACATGTGATAACATAGATAAATGACTCCACAATGTGTCAATACATCACATCCACAGATGCATGTAAACACATATTCATGAGTGCAACATTTTATTTGTTTTCGCCCAACATTAATTCTGCCACATAAAGGCATCTTGTGCTCACCAAGCAGTCTTGGGTACTAGGAACAGCTTCTCCTTCCTGTGCACGGTTAATCCAAACACCTCCGTCATATCGATATCCTCCTTTTTAACCCCTTCCGGTAACTCCCAGTTGAAACGGTACATGAGGTTTGCCAGCATAATCTCAAGAGTGGCAGCTGCAGCATGAATCCCTGGACACATCCTTCGTCCTGACCCGAACGGCAAGTAACGGCAATCTTTCTCCCCTTGAGATCAACATCATTGGCATCAATGAACCTTTCTAGTACGAACTCATCTGGGTTGTCCCAGTAGACGCTAAGCCTACTGATTGCCCATGCATTGACCATAACACGTGTTCCTGATGGGATCGTGTAGCCATCGATGTCGCAAGTCTCCATTGAGAGATGTGGGATGAAGAGGGGAGCTGCTGGGTGCAATCGAAGCGTCTCCTTGATGACAGCCTTCAGGTAAGTCATGTTAGCCAAATCACTCTCGGTGACCATTTCTTGGCCTCGGGGCACACTCCTCACCTCATCTTGTAGCTTTGCCATGAGGTGTGGTTTCCGCATAAGCTCAGCCATGGCAACATCCAGACTCGAGTACGATGTGTCGGTACCCGCTTCAAACATGTCCTGTAATAATTAGAATCGCATAATGAATACATATGTAAGGTGGTGTTATCAAACTGGCTGTTACTACTTCCATTCTAAATTACTATTATTTATTCTTATAACCTATAAAAAATGTACAAATATTTTTTTTGTTTATGACTTAATTTATCATAAAGATACTTTAAGTGTAACTTATTTTTTCACATATTTGGACTAGATTTTTGGATAAATTGGATTGTCAAATATTATAAGAAAAAAGTTAAGGGGCATTATATTGGTGTTCTTGCCCATATTTTGAAGTGCAATTGTGATTTTGACCCTATTTTTATAACTTTGTGATTTTGCCTTCTACTATTTACAAGTCAATGTTATTTTGCCCCTAGTAAATGGTCAAAACAGGGGCAAATACGCAAAGGTCAAGGGTAAAATCGCATTGACTTGTGAATAATAGAGGGCAAATCCATAAAGTTGAGAAAACGAGGACAAAATCACAATTGCATTTCAAAGTAGGGGCAAAAACAACATAAAATCAAAAGTAAACAACAAATAGTAGAGAGAGCACTAGTTAATAATATCAAGGCCGCAGCTGCACTCACTATCAAGAAGGCTTTGATATGGTCCCTGGTGAGGTCGTACTCATGTTGATGGGACAGCAGGACGTCGATGAAGTCGCTGTCTTCCTGCTCGGCGGCGTCGTCCTCCTCTCGCCGCGCCGCCCTGGCTGCATGGCCGTCGATGAGCCTGTCGATCGAGCAACGCGTCCCACCGCCTGCTGATCTTCTTGGCCTTGGCGCAGATGAGCTTGCTGAGCAGCTCCAGCCTCGCGAGCCTCGGGAAGTAGTCCTCCAGGTTGAATCCACCCAGCAACTTGGCGTTGGTGTCGATGAGCTCCCGGAACAAGTTATTCCGGCCTTCCTCCAGGAAGAACTTGCCGGAGACGGCGCGGCAGATGAGGTCGTTGGCGAAGGAGTGCAGCATCTCGCTTAAGTCCACGACGGCGCCCGCGGCGGCGGCGGTGGAGAGCTTGGCCATGACGATCCCGACCTCCTCCTCCCTCGCCGGACGGTAGGCCTGCACCTTGTGGGAGTTGAGCAAGTGCACGGTGACTAGCTTCCTGACCTTGCGGAAGTGATCGCCGTAGGGAGAGTAGCAGGAGTCGGACTGGCCGTAGATGATGATGTCAGCGACCATGGAGCGCGGCCGGGACGCGAAGATGTGGTCGTGGGTGCGGAGGATGGCCTCGGCGGCGCGCGGCGAGGAGGCGATGACGGTGGGCACGGTGCCGAGGCGAAGGAGCATGAGGTCAGGCCCGTGCTCGGCGGCGAGCTTTGCAAGGGAGATCTGAGGGTGGGAGCCCATGAGGTGAAGGTGGCCGATGATGGGAAGCTTGTTTGGCGGCGAAGGGAGCCGGCTCAGCAGCTTGTCGTCCATGGCGCTCGCGGTTGATGCAACGAAGCGGCGGAGTAGGAGCGGCAGGAGCACGAGGGAGAAGAGCGTGGCGAGGAAGAAGATGATGAGTGCTCGTGGTGGAGCTGCTGCTGCTGCTGCTGCTTCGTCGACGTAGAGACGACGGAGCAGGTCGTGTAGCGCTGCTGCTGCGTGTTGCTGAGCTGCCATTGCTGTATGTGTTTGGTGGCTGATCTACCCTGGGATCTGTGATTCTGAACTTGTGGTGCTTGAGATTGAAGACAGCAGCTTGGTGGTTTTATAGCAAGCGCGCGAGGTGCAGCAAGGGTGGGGGCGGCTAAGCTTTGTTGTGTGTGAATATGATGGTCATGTGCACGATCAATTCATCGATGGTGATGGTGATCTCGATCGATGGACGATGGCGTGCATGCACGAATCAAGTGCGAGTCATTTCTCATTTGTTTGCATTATCTATCAGCGGTAATCGATGGATGACGAATTGCATGCATCGCTCCGAATCTCTATATATCTTCCCTTATCGAAAAAAATATATCTGATGATAGGCTTTGTGTGCATGAACGAACTTCCGCTCCTTCTTCCTATGGATGTCTACAAGACTGGCTACCAACTAATTAGACAGGGAGTGTGCATCCTAGCTTGAGAAATTAAAACCTGAGTTTTTGGATAAACAAATGTATGTTATGAACGAGTTAAGCACCGCATCCGCATGTATGTATAGTTGCTGTCAATCGATCTTAGGGAAGTGCAGCAGCAGATGCTCTCTAGATATGGAGATGCTCATGATATGCTTGCGCGCTATCTGGAAATGCAAATGCTCTACTAGTTGTGCTCATATCTTAGAGAAGAGAAGTGCACGTACGCTGGATTGCGATGGCACCTAGTACAGATGAACTCCAGATTGATTGTGAAAGTAATGTATAAGTAGTTTACAATTACTTTTACCGTCAAAAGTAGTTTACAGTCACAATAACAAATTGATGTTGCGAACCAAGTGTAGCTCAGTTGATTAGGCCAGGTTCTTTGTGCTGGAATCTATTCACCTAAATTTAAATCCTCGAGTAAGGTACATGTATTTTACTGGATTTATTTTAGGAATGAACCAGCGTTATTCTTTCAGTGGTAGACGATGAGACGTCCCCATGGACAGCAAGACACCTCAAGTGACTTCATGAATCTCAAGATCGGATCCGCTGTACCTGTCTCTCGGAGGTGCTTGTAGTTCTAGGAGTATGGTTTGCATGTGTGTATTTGTAGAGCTGAGGTTTGCGTGTACGTCAATGTCTATGTCTGTATTCATGTTTTGTTAACTAATAAATAAATTTATCTTCCACTTATTTTGGAATAGAAGCAGCATACACATATTCAAGACGCTAGCTGGGTCACAAATTATCATTGTTGGTGTGTGTGGCGGCCAAGCTATTGAGCAGTTGCTTCTCCACCAGAGGTATATAAATATAAGAGTACTACACATATTCTACTTTAATCTCGATCAAAATGCATATGGCAGCTAGTGACATATAAATGATACCTGGTGAAGTCGACATCCAATTAGTAGTGTTCATCGTGACTAATAATATACAGTAATCCGTTTTGTCTGGGTCAATAATAATATGAAACCAGCTGTGGCACGGTGTTGAGTCCCTACCTAAATCAAGCATTCATGTTACTTCCAATGTACTGCATGCTAAAGTGACCGTCACTTGAAGCAGTAATAAAAAATAAAAAGACGGATCCATGTAAAAAGTATCTTAAAAGATTACTAATCTGCATCCACCAAGGCAATACATTCGTAAGGATCATCTGCATGAAACAAACTAATTGCATGATCAAGCACTAGGGTCGACTGGAATTTTTGGCAAGAGTACAAAATTTCTGATCATTTTAATACCGACAAAATTGAGGTCGTTTGTATATGACAATGGTTTCCATGATGCTTGGTCTCTAGGTCAAAAAATAATGTAAATTGACCTGACCCAGGTGACAATGGTGTCATCTGATTGCTTGCTCAACAACCAGTGCAATATATATATAATTCCTTGTGCAAATATGTATTTCCGGTTAGATACTGCATTATTAGTTGGAAGCTGCCTCCAATAATGCAAGCTTGCATGCTGCGAGCTGCCCCTTTATCGTAGCAGAGGAAGCAAGGACTCTGAGATCAATAGCAAGATCCACACACACAGGAGCTAGGTCATTTGATTTCGAATGAGTTAATTGCCCCCTCTTCTCTCTCGGTAGCTAGGGTGAAATAATCAACTTTGTCAAGTTCGGGCGATTCAATTCAGATATGCCTGTGTTCGTTGCACTACTATTACTATTATAGGTTTATTGCAGCAGCAATCGAACGATACATGTCCTTTTATATTTTCTCTAATTTGTTTTTTTTCACGATGACCAATGACCAAACATTGTGGTGATAACGTAAGAGAATCGTCAGCCAACTGACGTGGGAAAGGAGTATCATCTAACGTACCGTGCTAGAGTTTTCTTTCTATTTATTACACAGTGACTGGGCCAGACCCAATGCTCCATACGTTACGTACTACTGTTGTGCCCATTGATTGTTTCATTCAGACATTTTTTTTGTTTTGAGGATAACAAGTGTGAGATCGATGACTACAGTCTGACAGGCCTCGGCCTGCTTGTACCTGATAGGCCCATGGCCTGCAAGAAAAGCTGCCCATGAAGATGAAGCATTTTGCTGCAGTCGTGCGGTTACAAAATCTGGATCATTTTGGGGCACCTCAACGGGCCACGTCGCCTTAAGGGCCAGAGTACCAGCAACATCTCAACAGCTTTTAGAGCATATAACATAGCTCAAACATAGTCTAAATAAACAATCTCTACATTCTCTCAATTTAAAAATTATAAATTTCTCTAACTCTAAAGCACAAAACATAGCATAATAACCAGAATATAAAGTTACTAACCAGTTGGATGAGTGAAATTCCCACAAATCGTGAAAAAAATGGCCAACATCTCCCATAGGTCACCGTGGGAGAGAGATGAAGCCAAGATCGGTCAAATGGTGTATGGCCAAGCTCGAGAAGAAAGAAAAAGTGCAATTAAAGAAATGACGTTTGTATCGGGTCATGGCTCATGGCCTTAGTACCGGTTGTAACCACTAATTAATAACCGTACTAAAATGTCTAAACATCATTTCATATCGGCTCGGGCCACACCAGTAGATACTAAAATAGCTTCCAACCGGATTTATTCGTGGGCTGTGTTGCCATTTAGTAATGATTGAAGAACACTGTGTGTGAGGCCCGGTACTAAATATAGAGTTAGTATCTACCCAACGCGCAACCAGTACTAACGCCATCAATGAATGTAAAGTTTTATGTTAGTAACTTAAAACACATAAGAGAAGGAAATAAAATAACAAAGGGTACAAACAATGAAGCATATAAACATAGAAAAAGAAAATGACTCAACTCAAAGAACATATGTGAGTAGTGAGACCGTATTTACGATACTGATCTACAGCCCCCGCCCAAACAACCATCTCCCCTAAAAAAAGACACAAGAAACCTAACTAAACAAAACAATCCGTAGGTTGAACCAACGTGCTAAGGTACATACTAGAGTGAACTTGACTAATTGATTGTAACATGACCAACCAACAACTTGTGCTGACACATGTACGTGACAACACATTAAAATGACTTGAAATCACATACATCTTGTATATAACTAGAAATGAAACACAGATGACACATTCATCAGTTGTTTCCCAAAAAACACACACACATTCATCAGCTAGGGCACCATTATTTATTTATCATTGCACAACATTCTGCCGCACATATTGCAACAAGTTGTATGCTCACCAAGCAATCTTGGGGACAAGGAAGAGCTTCTCCTTCCTATGCACGGTTAATCCAAACACCTCCGTCATATCGATGTCCTCCTTTTTAACACCTTCCGGTAACTCCCAGTCAAAACGGTACATGAGATTTGCCAGCATAATCTCAAGGGTGGCAGCTGCAGCATGAATCCCTGGACACATCCTTCGTCCTGACCCGAACGGCAAGTAACGGAAATCTTTCCCCTTGAGATCAACATCAGTGGCATCAATGAACCTTTCTGGTATGAACTCATCTGGGTTGTCCCAATAGGCGCTCAGCCTACCGATTGCCCAAGCATTGACCATGACACGCGTTCCTGATGGGATCGTGTAGCCGTCGATCTCGCAAGTCTCCATTGAGAGATGTGGGACAAAGAGGGGAGCTGCTGGGTGCAGCCGAAGCGTCTCCTTGATAACAGCCTTCAGGTAAGTCATCATAGCCAGATCACTCTCGTTGACCATTTCTTGACCTTGGGGCACGATCCTCCTTACCTCATCTTGTAGCTTTGCCATGAGGTGTGGTTTTCGCATAAGCTCAGCCATGGCAACATCCAGACTCGAGTACGATGTGTCAGTGCCCGCTTCAAAAGTAACCTTTTTCATAAAAGGTATACAACTAAAAATCCCATTTTTTATTTAAACTTATTTTTTAAAAATCATGCTCCTAATTTGTAGTTATTTTAATCTTTATGGTCTCTTTTTGGTGTTTATTTGCTAGTAGGTACCTGTTGACAGCCAAAATTGGCTTTGGCCCGGCCAAACCGGTCTGACCGGTTTGCCAAACCGGTCAGACCGGTTTAGGTTCTGTAATTCGAGTAGGATTAGGATTCCGAGTTTAGAGTAGGTTTAGGATTCTGAGTTTAGTCCCATATTGTAACCTATTCGAAAGGGGTAAGACTTCCCCGGCCTATAAATATAAAGGCTAGAAGGCCGATTGAGGTATTCCAATCGAATCAAACACTTTATCTTCTATTTTTTCTCTCAAACCCTAATCCTTTTCCAACCCCATATTCTGTTCTTTGCTCGTCTCTACGGCGTTCAAAGGCGTTCTAGGTGGCCTGCCGACCCTAGAGCAACCCTAGATTGCTTGAGCTCCGACGGGGTCCCTCCCGAGCTCGAGTTTCTAGGTCTTCACGGTTTCCCGACCAGAAGCGGTCAGACCGGTCCTTCAAACCGGTCAGACCGGTTTGCCCCGGGAAGTCAGGAGTTGGTCGTTGTGACGGCCGTGCTGCGCGTTTGATCGATCTCGAGTGTGTTGGCGCGTTTTTGTGTCAACATACTTTTGGCGACTCCGCTGGGGAAGAAAGAGCTCACGGACGAGGAGCGAAAGCGATATTTGATTGCTGAGGAGCACTTCAGGGCGCAATTCTTGAAGGGCTCCAATAAAGATCGCGGTGGTCTTGTCAAGAGAGTAGAGGAAATTCGTCACGTCGAAGAGATTCCAAAGGTAACAGACGAATCCTCTGATTTAATGCAGCAAATTACTCGCATGATGGATGATAGATTACTTGCTGCACAAACTGCTACTAGTGAATTAATTGCTAGTATGACTGGTAATTCTGATAAAAATAAAATTAATTTAGAATCTAATGAATTACCTAGCTCATCAGGCGTGCCAGAACATGTTGTAGATTCTAAACACACAAGCATAATGAAGGACAC
>OAMR01000132.1:1475001-1493149 GCA_900205405.1 Echinochloa crus-galli
GGATCGGCGACGAAGTTGAGATTGTCCATATAGACTTATTAAATTCAGTGGTGAAGATAATAGAACTCCTTGGGAACATATTAGTCAATATGTTTTGCAATTAGGGGAGGCGTCATTTTATGAGGCATTGCGTATACGGTTGTTCTCATTATCTTTAACTGGAACTGCCTTTTCATGGTTTTCTTCGCTTGCTCCAAATTCTATTCATAATTGGACTCAATTGGAGCGAAAATTTCATGATCACTTTTTTAGCGGAGAAAACGAGGCAAAATTATCTGACTTAACGTCGGTTAAACAAAGCCGTGAGGAATCGGTTCTTGAATACTTTAAAAGATTTCAGGATGTTAAGAACCGATGCTTTAATATCACTGTTTCTGAAAAGGATTTAGCAGATTTAGCTTTTGCGGGCTTACGGTCTAATTACAAGGAAAAATTAGAAGGTTCTGATTTCCTTACTATTAATCACTTGCAAATGAAGGCTATGAGTCTAGAGCTTAAATTTAAAAATTCGAAAGAATCTGCTAAACCCCATCGTTCGAACGTGCATATTGTTGATAATGATTCTGATAGTTCGGACGATGATAAAGAAATTTATGCCGCTGAATTTGTTTGGTCATCAAAAAGTAAACCTAGTTCTTGTCCTTCATTAAAGCCGATTCAGAAAAATCGGCAAGAAGAAAAATTTACTTTTGATGTAGCCAAATGTGATCGTGTTTTTGATGAATTGCTTAAGAATGGCGTTGTTAAACTTTCTCATGCACTTCCCCCAGCCGATCAATTAATAAATCGTGCGTATTGTAAGTGGCATAATTCTTTTTCTCATGCAACCAATGATTGCAATGTTTTTCGACGACAGGTACAACAGTGATGATTGGGAGAACTCTGGATGGAAAAGAGTCTCTGAAGATTACTATTAATACATCAAGGCCCGGGGGCAAGGAAGTTCTTTGGAAGAGAATCGGTCCGCTAGTCAGGCGAAACCGGTCAGACCGGTTTCCCAAACCGGTCAGACCGGTTTGTCTCCAGACCGTCCAAGAACTTTCAAGCCTAAGCGCCCGGAAGTGGGTACTTGGAAATTCAATGAGCCAAAGATTCAAGGGAGGGTTCTGAATCAAGGACCTACTTTCTCTCAGCTCATGAACAAGTACACAAAGGCCGTTCAAGTTGATCGGCCAACAAAAAAGAGACAGAGGTCACCACAACGATGGAACAGTCCCATAGATTATAAACGTCGTGGTGGTGCCACTGGAAATTCGGTGCATAACCGATTAAGCTCGTATCAACCAGGTCGCTTGACCGCTTTCCAAAGCGGTCAGACCGGTTCTGTGAACCGGTCAGACCGGTTTCGGTCTGAGCAAAGAATTCATGTTCCTCCCAAGCAAGAATACTGTATCAAGGATAAGAAGGAGGATGTGCAAGCCAAAGCCAATGAATTCATAAAAATTGGTGATATTCCAGTGGCTATGCAAGAATTGGGTAGAAAGCCGATAGTCATTGGAGGTTCGGCTCCTGTTCCAGTCAAGAAGCCAATCAAGGTTAATGATCATGAGGCTAGCAGTAGCAAGGGCGTGAAGAAAGTTTTTCAACCAAGGTGGTGTCCTTCTGGGTTGACTCATACACAGAAGCGGAAACTACAGCGCTTGAGAAACAAAGAAAAAAGGGAACAGGAAGCTGAGAAGATGAGGGATGACTACTTCAACAACTACAGGCCTATGATCCCTCAGACCAAGATTTGGCAAGCTAAACCCGTTGTGCAATCAGCAGCAAATGAATTACCTAGCCCATCAGGCGTGCCAGAACATGTTTTAGATTCTAATTTGGGCATGCCGGTGAATTTTTATGCGGGACAAACACCTTACCCTAGTTCGGTCCACGAACCGGTCAGACCGGTTTGGCCCCCTCTGGTGGTCAGACCGGTTCTATGGGTGCAGGAGCATCCGGTGCAATGGTTTTATCTAATACGGTTGCTTCTGGTCCTGTTTATACTATTCCACGTCCTGCAGTTGTCGGAAGTATACCCCACGGATCTGGCGCGTCTCACGGGCCGATTCCAAGTACTTCCCAAAGTCCAATGTACCATGTTCCCCGTATTCCACAAAACAGAGGCGAAAGAGAAGAGGGTCAGAAGGGAGAGAGAAGACAAGGCGAAGGGAACAAATAAAAATAAACAAACAAAAATAAAGTTGACTCACTCATGAACGGGTCCTATATGTCATGAATAAAGTAACAACTAAGAAGTAGGGGTTATTGTTTTAGATATGGATAAAATTTGAGAGCCCCAAGAAGTAGGGACAATCAAAATCTTTATTTCAGTAAAGCAAACTACATAAATATATATGAAACGTTGAGAAATTAGAAATAAAGATTTTGAAGATGATAATGGAAATGGGAAAGGCCAGGAAGTGATCCCTGACAGTCGATAATTTTTCAGCACCGTCTCAGTCGATTTTTTTTTTCTTTTGCCAATGAAGCAAGGACGCGATTCAGTTTTGCACAGAAGAGCAATAGAAAAGATATCGTCTGAAAAGAAAAAAAAAACATGGAAGCAACTGAAAAATTGAAAGGCAATCAAAGCGTATAGGGGCACATCACACCAGTATGATGAATCAAAACGTACAGGTAGATCAGATAACTATGATGAAAGAGATGAATAAAGTTTCATCCGATACAAGAAGAATTTTATCCTTATGATATTAAGCAAAATTCTAAAATACTTAAGATTAATTAACGCTGATCCATCTATGAAGTCATCGTGCTTCTCCAGTGCTCCTTGCAGAAATATCTACCAAGCACGACGGCCCACACATAAGCTACTGTCCGATGTGAATTTTTATTCTGGCCCATTTTAGCTAGTCTCAATACACAATATTTATCAGAGATTTTGTTTCCAGCCTTCAATTTCTCACAACCGATAGCGTTAATTAATCTTAAGTATTTTAGAATTTTGCTTAATATCATAAGGATAAAATTCTTCTTGTATCGGATGAAACTTTATTCATCTCTTTCATCATAGTTATCTGATCTACCTGTACGTTTTGATTCATCATACTGGTGTGATGTGCCCCTATACGCTTTGATTGCCTTTCAATTTTTCAGTTGCTTCCATGTTTTTTTTTTCTTTTCAGACGATATCTTTTCTATTGCTCTTCTGTGCAAAACTGAATCGCGTCCTTGCTTCATTGGCAAAAGAAAAAAAAAATCGACTGAGACGGTGCTGAAAAATTATCGACTGTCAGGGATCACTTCCTGGCCTTTCCCATTTCCATTATCATCTTCAAAATCTTTATTTCTAATTTCTCAACGTTTCATATATATACAACCACCGTAACACTAACACACATCTAGAATTTTTATCGAAAAAGTTTTGGCTCCTACGCGTATTTCCTTTCCATCGCTTTTTGTCAAGTCGAGTCGTCTCCTTCGTCTACTCGCAAAAAAAAAAAGTCGTCTCCTTCGTCGCGTCGCCTCCCCACTCTGCAGGCGGCGTGCCCTCCTCAGCGGCTGAGCGCGCTCTCGTTTCCTCATCCCAGACCCCGGCGAGCTCCAGTCGGTCCTCGTCTCCCACCCCACGTCGGAGCTCAAGGTCTGTTGCTGCACTCCTGCTCCTTCCTGTTTAGCGTATGCAAGCTGCGCGCATTAGTGTAATTGCTTTATCGAGTTGCTCTTCAGTATTAGAGCAATTCGGATTGTAGCTACATGTGAGGCTCGCGGTTCGTTGCTGGAAATGATTTGATGCCCCTACTTGTGATCCTGCTAAGCCTTTAGTTCGGCAGGGGCGAGGTTGCCACTGAATCGAGCCCAAGCAGTGGATGCACGGTAGCTGCTCGACGTAATTACCCAATGCTTTGTTTGGTTTCTCGTGCCTCTGCTTCAGCCTGCCATCCCAGTCCTCTAGTGCTCCATCACTCTTCTATGATTCTGCCGATTCGGGGGAAGCATTCGCGCCCCCTGCATCGGCGCATCTTGACTTGTGCCATGTCTGCTCCTTCACCGCACTGTCTGCTCCCCAATGATTTCCTCATTCACGAGCCAAGCATATGAGTTTTTCGAGTTAGCCCAATTCCCAATTACAGTATACATCCATGTCTGTTTGTAGATATACAGACAATTTACCTATGGTTTTTGTAAATAAATAAACTTGAGCCTTTGCAGTAGTTTATGTAAATTATACCTGGGGTCTGTCTCCAAAATTCTGAGATTGATGCCTATGCCTATTTTGATACCTATAATTAACTTATTTATCAGTTAGTTCAGTAAATTCAAATCAAAGGCATAGGCATCAATCTCAGAATTTTGGAGACAGACCCCAGGTATAATTTACATAAACTACTGCAAAGGCTCAAGTTTATTTATTTACAAAAACCATAGGTAAATTGTCTGTATATCTACAAACAGACATGGATGTATACTGTAATTGGGAATTGGGCTAACTCGAAAAACTCATATGCTTGGCTCGTGAATGAGGAAATCATTGGGGAGCAGACAGTGCGGTGAAGGAGCAGACATGGCACAAGTCAAGATGCGCCGATGCAGGGGGCGCGAATGCTTCCCCCGAATCGGCAGAATCATAGAAGAGTGATGGAGCACTAGAGGACTGGGATGGCAGGCTGAAGCAGAGGCACGAGAAACCAAACAAAGCATTGGGTAATTACGTCGAGCAGCTACCGTGCATCCACTGCTTGGGCTCGATTCAGTGGCAACCTCGCCCCTGCCGAACTAAAGGCTTAGCAGGATCACAAGTAGGGGCATCAAATCATTTCCAGCAACGAACCGCGAGCCTCACATGTAGCTACAATCCGAATTGCTCTAATACTGAAGGAAGAGCAACTCGATAAAGCAATTGCACTAATGCAGCTTGCATACGCTAAACAGGAAGGAGCAGGAGTGCAGCAACAGACCTTGAGCTCCGACGTGGGGTGGGAGACGAGGACCGACTGGAGCTCGCCGGGGTCTGGGATGAGGAAACGAGAGCGCGCTCAGCCGCTGAGGAGGGCACGCCGCCTGCAGAGTGGGGAGGCGACGCGACGAAGGAGACGACTTTTTTTTTTTGCGAGTAGACGAAGGAGACGACTCGACTTGACAAAAAGCGATGGAAAGGAAATACGCGTAGGAGCCAAAACTTTTTCGATAAAAATTCTAGATGTGTGTTAGTGTTACGGTGGTTGTATATATATGAAACGTTGAGAAATTAGAAATAAAGTTTTTTAAAGACGATAATGGAAATGGGAAAGGCCGGGAAGTGACCCCTGACAGTGCTATATCTTTGTAACTAGTTGAGTTATTTCTCTAATTGACATACAAAATATTGCCAGAATTAGAAAGTTCGGATATGAAGAGTGCCCGGGATACTCATGCAAGTAGATTGAAAACCAAAAGGTCATCATTCATCGCTTGAAATTGAGATAAACATCATGCACCTGTTTAAAACTTTAATGGCATGACCCTTGTTCTAACCTATCAGGTGTTGCTAATAAGGCCGGCACTACAAATTGCCGAGTGGAAAAATGGTTTAATATGTGTTAAGTAATACCTACATTTACTTTTTCTACCGAATCTCAGGTACTACATGTAGATCACCACATTTTCATATGACCATTTCTATAGAAATGACTATTTGCATTATTTTCTAATAAACATTGAGCTAACAACATCCTAGCAGACTAGCACTAAGAGCAGGAGTGCTGAGCATTAGGTATTCCCTCCGACCCGTCGAGGTAAATCTGGACGCTTATAGATTGGCTAAACAAAATGACCTTGATGCCGTTGATTACCACGATTTAATGTTGGACAATATTGATGAGGTAACCGACAAACGATTGAAGGCTTTGAAGGAAATTGAGAAAAATAAGCTTCGGGTTGCTAAAGCCTACAACAAGAAAGTACGAGGAAAATATGGGGCAAAACAGCAAGAAGCTTTTGAGAAGATCAAGGGAAACCGGTCTGACCGGTTTGCCGAACCGGTCAGACCGGTTTGGAGTTGTAATTCGGGTAGGATTAGGATTCCGAGTTTTATCCCGTATTGTAACCGAATTGGAAGGGGTATGACTTCCCCGGTCTATATATATGAAGGCTAAGGCCGATTGAGAGTTAATCCCAATCGATTCAACATATTTATCCTTTACTTTTTATCTCCAAACCCTAATTCCTTTTCCAACCCTAATTGTTGTCCTTTGCTCGTCTCCGCGACGTACTAAGGCGTTCTAGGTGGCCTGCCGATCCTAGAGCAACCCTAGATTGCTTGAGCTCCGACGGGGTCCCTCCCGAGCTCGAGTTTCTAGGTCTTCACGGTTTCCCGACCAGAAGCGGTCAGACCGATCCTTCAAACCGGTCAGACCGGTTTGCCCGGGAAGTCAGGAGTTGGTCGTTGTGACGGCCGTGCTGCGCGTTTGATCGATCTTCGAGTGTGTTGGCGCGTTTTTGTGTCAACAGTACCCTTCTTATCTTGTATAATTTTCTGAACTTTTGTGTTATAAAATCTATACAATTATACATCCCGAGTCTTGTTTGAATATAGAAAATTTGTTTCAAATTTGTTTCATATTTTTATCAAAAACAAATTTTCTTTGAATCTTCTAAGATTAAAGTCGATTTTATAATTTTTTATTATATGTATTTTTATGAAAAAAAATATATTTTTTCTGATACAGTCTATTTGACCCCTCAAACTATCATGCAAAATCCAATTTACCTCCCTCAAAACTGACGTGATGCTAAGTAGGATGGTTGACTTGGTGCCACGTAGGACAACCAAAATTGTTTTAGGTGGTTTTGGGAGTCCGGACAGTTTCTGAGTCCAGGGTGGAAACACAAACTCGACCAATTGTCTAGGGAGGTAAATAGGACTTTTTCCTTGGTTGTTCCATTCAGTCAATTACTAACAAGTGTGAGATCGATGCCAGTAGTCTGAGAGGCCTCGGCCTGCTTGTACCTGGTAGGACCGTGGCCTGCAAGAAAAGCTGCCCATGAAGGTGAAGCATTCAGCAGTATGACATTTTGTCGCAGTCCCGCGGTTACAAAATCTGGGTCATTTTCGGGCACCTCAACGGGGCGAGTTTTTCTAACTCTAGAGCACATAACATAGCTCAAAACATAGTCTAAATAAATAGTCTCTTCATTCTCTCTCAATTTAAAGATCATAAATTTATCTAACTCTAACTCTAGAGCACAAAACATAGCATAATAACCATGAAAGAAGAGAGTACGAAGTTACTAACCTTTTAAACAGTTGGATGAGTGAAACTCCCATAAATCATAAAAAAATGGACAGCATCTCCCATAGATCGCCACGGGAGAGAGATGAAGCCAACATCAGTCAAATGGTGTATGGCCAATCTCGAGGAGAAAGAAAGAGCGTGATTAAAGAAATGATGTTAATACTAGTTTATGGCTTGATTCGGTACTAAATGGTGGCCCTTAGTACCGGTTGTAACCACCAACCGGACTAACTTGCCTAAACATCACTTCATATCGGCTCGGGCCACTAGCAAATACTAAAATGGCTTCTAGTGGGATTTATCCATTGGTTGTATAATGCCATGTAATACTGAAGGTTCGAACCTTCAACCCGTATTAAATGGCCTACAAGGACACTATATGTGAGGCTCCGTACTAAATTTAGAAGTTAGCTGGTACTAACGTCATCGACGAACGTGAAGTTTTCTAATAGTGACTTAAAACACATGAGGAAATAAAATAACAAAAGGTACAAACAAGAAAGCATATAAACATAGAAAAAGAAAATGCTCAACTCAAAGAACAAATGTGAGTAGAGTCGTAGAGACACCATATTTACGATAATGATCTACAGCCCTCGTCCGAACAACCATCTCCCATATCAAAAGAGACAAGAAACCTAACTAAACAAAACAACACGTAGGTTGAGCCAACATGCAGAGGTACATACTAGAGTGAACTTGACTAATCATCATACAAAACTATATTAGCGCTCCCCACTAAGAAATTCTCTCAATCCTCAACGCGCCACGTCATCCTCCACTAAGCACCCCACTGAAATGCATTGATTGTTGATTCTTACATCGCGCCACGTCATCCTCCACTAAGCACCCCACCAAGATGTGTTGATTGCTAATTCTATATCTTATTAAACTATATACTTCTCGCATGTGGTGCAGCCACATCATCTTAATTTTTTGCACCGTCCAATATAAAAAAATTCTATATATCTATATTAAATTATATACGAGCACCCCACTACAAAATATTGATTTCTATTTCTCTCAACATGAAAGAATACGACGAAATCATCTTAGTGTTTCTGCTTCCAAATTTTACTTTGTTATTTTTATTTTCAAATTTCACCAAAAGATCATGCAACAACGCGCGGGGTATCACCTAGTTGATTACGATGACCAACCAACAACTTGTGCTGACACACTTACATGACAACACATTGAAACGACTTGACATCACATACATCTTGTACAGAACTAGAGATGAAACACATTCATCAGCTGTTTCCCCAAAAAGAAACACACACATTCATCAGCTAGGGCACCATTATTTATTTATCTTGCACAACATTCTGCCGCACATATGAAGGTAACAAGTTGTATGCTCACCAAGCAATCTTGGGGATAAGGTAGAGCTTCTCCTTCCTATGCACGGTTAATCCAAACACCTCCGTCATATCGATGTGCTCTTTTTTAACCCCTTCCGGTAACTCCCAGTCAAAACGGTACATGAGGTTTGCCAGCATAATCTCAAGGGTGGCAGCTGCAGAGTGAATCCCTGGGCACATCCTTCGTCCTGACCCGAATGGCAAGAAACGGAAGTCTTTCCCCTTGAGATCAACATCATTGGCATCTATGAATCTCTCTGGTACGAACTCATCTGGGTTGTCCCAGTAGCCGCTAAGCCTACAGATTGCCCAGGCATTGACGAAGACACGTGTTCCAGATGGGATCGTGTAGCCATTAATGTCGCAAGTATCCACAGAGAGATGTGGAATAAAGAGGGGAGCTGCCGGGTGCAGCCGGAGTGTCTCTCCTTGATGACAGCCTTCAAGTAGGTCATGTTAGTCAGATCACTCTCAGTGACCATTTCTTTGCCCTTGGGCACGCTCCTCCTCACCTCATCTTGTAGCTTGGTCATTAGGTGTGGCTTTAGCATAAGCTCAGCCATGGCGACCTCAAGACTCGAGTACGATGTGTCCGTGCCCGCTTCAAACATGTCCTGTAAGTATTAGAATCACGGAATACATATAATCATATAGGGTGGTGTTTTTGAATAGTGAAATAGTAATTAGTAACAGTTAGTGGTAAAAAATAGTAGTACATCAAGCTGGTCTCAACACTTAATACCAAGATGGCTTTGATATGGTTCCTGCTGAGGCCATACTCATGTTGAAGGGCGAGCAGGACGTCGATGAAGTCTGTGTCATCCTGCTCGGCGTCCTCCTCCTCTCGCCGCGCCGCCCTGGCCGCATGGTCGTCGATGAGCGTGTCGAGCAACGCATCCCACCTCTTGCTGATCTTCTTGGCCCTGGTGCAGATGATCTTGCTGAGCAGCTTCAGCCTCGCCAGCCTCGGGAAGTAGTCCTCGAGGTTGAAACCTGCCAGGAGACTGGCGTTGGTGTCGATGAGCTCCCGGAACAGTCTTTTCCGGCCTTCCTCCCGGAAGAACTTGCCGGAGACGGCGCGGCAGATGAGGTCGTTGGCGAAGGAATGCAGCAGCTCGGTCATGTCGACGACGGCACCGGCCGCGGCGGCGACGGCGAGCTTGGCCATGACCAGCCCGACCTCCTCCTCCCGCGCCGGTCTGTAGGACTGCACTTTCTTGGAGTTGAGCAGGTGCACGGTGACGAGCTTCCTGACCTTGCGGAAATGGTCGCCGTAGGGCGAGTAGCAAGAGTCCGACTGGCCGTAGAAGATGATGTCGGCAACCATGGAGCGCGGCCGGGACGTGAAGATGTGGTCGTGGGTGCGGAGGATGGCCTCGGCGGGGCGCGGCGAGGATGCGACGACGGTGGGCACGGTGCCGAGGCGGAGGAGCATGAGGTCGGGCCCGTGCTTGGCGGCGAGCTTTGCGAGGGAGACGTGTGGGTGGGAGCCCATGAGGTGAAGGTGGCCGATGACGGGGAGCTTGTTCGGCGGCGAAGGGAGCCGGCTCAGCATCTTGTTATCGCTTGCACTCGCGGTTGATGCAACGAAGCGGCGGAGTAGGAGCGGCAGGAGCACGAGGAAGAAGAAGGTGGCGAGGAAGATGATGAGTGCTCGTGGTGGAGCTGCTTCGTCATGGAGGCGACGGAGCAAGTCGTGTAGCGCCGCTGCTTGTTGAGCTGCCATTGCGCTTATTGATTGGTGATGCTTGAGATTGAAGACATGTTCTGCTTTGGTGGTGCATGGTTTTATAGCGCGCGAGATGCAGCTAGCATGGACTAAGCTTTGTTGTACGTGAATGAATATGATTATTATGGTCAATCAACAATAATGATCTTGATCTCGATGGGACAATGGCATGCATGAACAATTTTTTTAAAAGAAAGGCCGGCAAGATCGACTTGCCAGATTATATACTAATGTATATACTAGAAGAATCGAGTTCTTTTAAAAACTTTTACTACCAACGAAAACCCCCCGTACCCCTCACGCTGGACCCACCTGGACCCACGTTACAGGAAAAAAAGAAATTTGTGGATATTTTTTTGACAGAGCGAAAAAACAAGTGTGAGTTCACCTCTAGCCTTTTTTTTTCTCACCAGTGTTTTTTTACCCACCATTTTTATTAAAAATCGCCTGTGTTTTTGGAAATAAAAAAATTGGTCATTTCTTATTCTCCTCCTACGTATTGTTTTTGTTATAAGTTAGGTCGACATGGTTCCGGCGGTCGGTTGCGGTTTCACTTCACGGGGTGTGTGTCTTTGCTAACGTGTGTCGTACGTTATGATTTGAGGAGCAGGATGGGATTTTAATCAGCTCCGGTGATTTTTGTTCGGTTGATCCTTGATGAAACAACGTGTTCTCCATTAGGGCACCAATGTGTCGTGCGTCGTTGTGCCATTCTCCTACAAATGGGCCACGCAAAATATTTTAAGTCGCGTCGCCGGTGAATTAAAATCAAGTTTGATTTTTTATTTTGAAAAGAAAAATCTCCTGTTTAATCGTCTGTTTTTGAAAAGAAAAAACCCAGCTGTTTTTCCCCTCCATATTATTTTGTTATTCCTTTTCTCCGTACTGTTTTTATCAATTGGCGCGGCGAGGATGCGACGACGGTGGGCACGGTGCCGAGGCGGAGGAGCATGAGGTCGGGCCCGTGCTTGGCGGCGAGCTTTGCGAGGGAGACGTGTGGGTGGGAGCCCATGAGGTGAAGGTGGCCGATGACGGGGAGCTTGTTCGGCGGCGAAGGGAGCCGGCTCAGCATCTTGTTATCGCTTGCACTCGCGGTTGATGCAACGAAGCGGCGGAGTAGGAGCGGCAGGAGCACGAGGAAGAAGAACGTGGCGAGGAAGATTAGTGTTCGTGGAGCTGCTGCTGCTGCTTCGTCATGGAAACGACGGAGCAAGTCGTGTAGCGCTGCTGCCATTGCGTTTATTAATTGATGGAGCTTGATATTGAATGCATTTTCTGTTCTGCTTTGGTGGTGCATGGTTTTATAGCGCGCGAGATGCAGCATGGCCTAAGCTTTGTTGTACGTGAACGAATGAAAATGATTATTATGGTCAATTCAACAATAATGATCTTGATCTCGATGGGACAATGGCATGCATGAACAATTTTTTTTAAAAGTAGGGCTGGCGAGACTTGCCAGATTTATATATTAATTAATAATATAGAAGTGCAAGTCATTTGTTTGCATATTATTATCTGTCAGTGGTAATACATGGATGATGACCAATTGCAACGCTCCTCTAACCATCTGATGGTGCTTTGCTATTTGAGCATGAACGAACTTATTATGGTGCTTCTTCCTATGGATGAGTCCAATCTTGAGATGCTTGGCTCACGTCGTCAAGGACTTTTTTTACCCAGGCACATGGGTGGCGGTCTAGTCTACATACGGATTGATAGTTAGCGTTTGAACTCTTGTTTTTTCTGTTTTGCCTAGTTTTGGGCTATGTGCATCCTGGTAATGTAGAGGCCGGGAATTTATTTCAAGAAACTTGTATCAACTCGATGTAAAATTCTTGAATTTAATAAAGTTTTGTTACAGTAATGTGTAAGTATTGTTACAGTAGCTGTACTAAATTCATCCTGCTGGCTGTTGACACAGATTATATATGTACATGATATATATTATTATTCCAGGCGATATAGCTAGGTCACAGATTATTATTATTGTTCGTGTGTATGCATGTGGCGGCCAGCTAGTGCTTTCAGGGGCAGAGAGCTAGGCCCCGTGCACCCGAGTCAGCTGAAGCGTAGAAAACAAGGGTGCTCTGTAATATGAACAATAATAATCTAGTTAAATAAAATATGAGCAATAATGATCTAGAAAACGATAATAAGATATGAAGCTAGCCGGAAGTTAGCGCATATTAGCTTGATTGGCCTTACCTTGTTTCTGGCTCCGCGCCCCCGAGTGCTGTACTGCGTAGTCGCTTCTCCAATCGCAGTTAATATGGCATTCTAGTTTAATCTCAAAATTCGTAAGGTAGTGACATATGACAAAATATAAATAAGCGATTTCAACATCAAATTAATCGTGCCCGTGCCTTTTGGTGCGCTAGCTAGATCTTCTGTCTTAAAATATAAGAGATTTCAAGTTCCATCTAAATCATCTTACTATATTCTGGTTTCGACCAAGTTTATGAAAACAACTTTAATATTTAAAATACCAAATCATAATAACTGGACCCATTATTAAATTTGTTTTTGTAGTTTTCTATTTGGATATAGTAGATTAGTAGATGTTATAAATTTGATCAAATTTATAATACTTTAACTATGAACAAACTTAAAATCACGTGTGTGTGTTGGAGGCGTTGTTTTTAGAGAGCCTTTCTCATAGTCCATATGCTGCTTTGTTAGTGTATAAAACTGAAGGTTAAGTCATATGGGTAGTCTGTTTTAACATAATTTTGTATGTCTTGCCGTTTATATTCTCTTTCATTTTTCTCTTTTAGGCTGTGTGAATCTTAACTGTGCAAAGATCAGGAATGATCTTAGTGTAATTGTATCTTCTTGATATATTTGGCTAAGATTAATAAAATTTCTCTTATCGAAAAAATATATACATACAAATATTATATTGGGAGCCTAGGGCTCTCAATAAGAAATGGGAGCCCCGGGTAATAATTCGATATATATGTTTGAGTCAATAAAACCAGAGGTTGAGTTCCTACCTAAAAAATGCCAAGCATCTCGCGGTGGACTGCTTAGAGCGTTGAACTCCGGCAATCGTTGAAACTCCCGTCCCGACCGGGGTTTGAAGCACGACACCTTTTTAGAACAAAGTCTGGTGGGAATCTCCTACCATGATCGAGTTTATTTTAGTTCCTACCTAAGTCAAATATGTTACCGCATGCTTAAGTGGTCGTCTCTTGGAGGGGGTCATAATTAAAAAGACAAATTAATCCATGTAAAAGCCATCTCGAAAAGCCTACTATCGTGCATGTACCAAGCCGGTAGGAACGGATCGATTATCTTCAAAAGCATGCATGATCAAGCGCTAGCTAGGGTCGACTAGGATTTCTAGGCAACATAATCAAAGGGGATCCTGATCATTTTAATGTCGACAAATTGAAGTCCTTTGTATATGACAATATATAGTTTCTGCGACGTCTCGTCAAAAGATAATGTAAATTGACTTGACCAGGTGACAATGGTGCCATCTAATTGGTTAACAACCGTTGACACGAAAACGCGCCAACAAACTCGAGATCGATCGAACGCGCAGCACGGCCATCACAACGGCCAACTCCTGAGCTCATCGAGCAAACCGGTCAGACTGATTCCTTAAACCGGTCAGACCGCTTTCAGGCAGGAACTCGTGAAGACCTAGAAACTCGAGCTCGGGAGGGACCCCGTCGGAGCTCAAGCAAGCTAGGGTTGCTCTAGGGTCGGCAGGCCACCTAGAATGCCCTTGAACGCCGTAGAGAAGAGCAAAGAACAGAATATGGAGATTGGAAAAGATTAGGGTTTGAGAGATAAAAAAGTAAAGGATAAACGTGTTTGATTCGATTGGAATACATCTCAATCGGCCTTAGCCTTTATATTTATAGGCCGGGGAAGTCTTACCCCTTTCGAATAGGTTACAATATGAGATTAAACTCGGAATCCTAATCCTACTCGAATTACAGAACCAAAACCGGTCGACCGGTTTGGCAAACCATTCAGACCGGTTTGGCCGGGCCAGAGCCAATTTTGACTGTCAACACATGCCCCCCTGCGTTTTTAGTGAACTTGAGAACTAAAAAGCAAGTAATTACAATTCAGGAGCTAAAATTTATGCTAAGGGCGATATCAACAATATATCGGCCATTGGTCTTCATGCGTCTTGCCAAACACTTGGATAGAATTTCTTCAAATATCTTCCGTTGATAGCTTTAGGCAAATGATCTCCCTTCAGCGTCTCTAGCATGTAAGAATTCCCAAAAATGACTTTGACAACTCTATAGGGTCCTTCCCAACTTGGTGACCATTTACCAAACTTGTTGCTTTTCGTCCCAATAGGCAAGATCGTCTTCCAAACAAGCTCACCAATCTGAAAATATTTTCCTCGTACTTTCTTGTTGTAAGCTTTAGCAACCCGAAGCTTATCTTTCTCAATCTCCTTCAAAGCTTTCAATCGTTTGTCGGTTACCTCATCAATATTGTCCAACATCAAATTGTGGTAATCAACAGCATCAAGGTCATTTTGTTTAGCCAATCTATAAGCGTCCAGATTTACCTCAACGGGTAAAACGGCCTCTTGACCATACACAAGCTCAAAAGGAGTAACTTTAGTAGCACCATGTCTAGATATACGATGAGCCCATAATGCTTCGGATAAAACTTCATGCCATCTCTTAGGACTTTCTTCTATCTTTTTCTTGATTAATTTGATCAAAATTTTATTACTTGACTCGGCTTGTCCATTAGCCTGAGCGTAATATGGAGTAGCTAGCATAGTTTTGCTTCCCCTCGAGCATATACGAAAATCCATAGATGAGATGGGTTTGCAACTGTCCAGCCAAATAAATTATCCTCCGCACATGGTTTTGGTTTCACCGGATTTATACACGTGGATATGCTGATAATGTAACCTACTACTAGCATCGACTTCGAGAATTGTTTGGAGGTCCAAGCCAGAGGAGAGGATGGTCTCATGTTGTCGACATGATAACGTCCAGCAATAAATGAGGGGATGATGGACAAACATTTTTTTTTCTTTTCTTCTTTGCCAACCGGAAAGCAAATGATGATCAATAATAAAGAGGAGAAAAGAGAGTAAACACAAAAAGAACAGGCAAAAATAAAGGAAACTTTTTTAGAGGAGTTAAAAAGAGGAAGAGCAAAAATAAAGGGAACTTTTTTATAGAAGAGTAAAAAAGAAGAGAAGGTGTCGGTATATGTGGCAAAATGGTAAGCACCACGAAGAAGGATCCGGGGAGTGAGGGAGAAGGATAGAGACGGATGACAAGGCAAGACGGAATGGACGGATAATAATAAATAAATATATTAGTAAATAAATAAAAATCAAATGAAAGATTGATTCAAAAGGGGCAAATCCTCAATTACATTTCTGATTGTGATTGGTTTCTTCCATTCCAGCCTCCTGCAATCCTCCCTGGTTTCACAGGGCGGAATTCCATTTTGCCTGCCCTGCGCTCCAAATCGGCTGTAGATTTCTCGTCTCATGGCAGCCGACGTCTCCATCTCCACGCAGCCGCCGCCGCCTCTCGATCCCTCTCTACCACCAGCTAATTCCTCCTCCTAGTGCCTCCTCTCCTCTTGCGCCGACGACTCCTCTCCTTCTCCTTCTTCCTCGTCTCTCTTCTTCTGCTGCTGCTGCTGCTGCCGTGCCGGAGGAATCAAATCAAATCCAGTCGCAAAGGTGCGCCCTTTTCTCCTCGATGCGTTGCAGTCTGCAAAGATTCGGCTTTTACTGCTCTAATTTCGTGGAGATGCCGTAGTTACCCGATTCCATGTGGGATTCTTCCATGGAATTTAGCGCACGAGGCATGCCGCTTTCAGAGCGGGCTTGGGGGTTGATTTCGTGTTCAGAATGCCATCGTTTATACTCCTTTTGTGTTCGGTTGGTGCTCGCTGAGCTGTAGGATGGATGTTCTAGTTCAATTCCTCATCGTACCCTTGGAGACGCATGGATTTCCCTTTTCTGTGGAAAAGTAACATCTGTTCCTCGGAAGCAGGATGAAAACAAAGGAGTCCTTTTGACATGTGGTCTTTTGTTATTCTAGGTTCTTTCTCCATCATGTACTCTATCAGGGTGATACTAAAATTGTGGACACTGTTTGCATTGCTGTGAAATTAACACCACTCCTGCTTTTTAATCTATTTGCTTAATTGTTGCAATATGATTGCAGGTGGTTCGGGTGACTGGTGATTGGCTATAGCGCCTACGTTCACAGGATTGCAGCTCTGCGGTGCTGCACCTGTGCGACGCCTCTGTTCTATAGCTGGACCACAGGAACTGTGTTCTGTCAAGATGACACGTCCAAGAGGATGGAGATCAGTTCCCCTTTGTTTCTTTCTGGTGATCTGGCTCATGGCTCAGCTGGGAGCTTGCAATGTGGTACTCATGGCTAACAACACGACCTTGTCATTCGATGATGTCGAGGCAACCTTTAGTGAGTGCTACATGTTATTACACATATCCCTATATCCCTGCCTCAAGCCCTCAATATGGATCATTTAGCATTTGTTATCCGTATGGCAAAATAAGCAAGGCTTTGTGCTTGTCCATTTAGTGCACTTCTTCAAATCGTGATATATTCTTTATCTACCTTTTGTTAGGTTTTGTTTCTCTGTGATGCCGAATTGCTATGTTTTTATTGATTAGTGAATACTGGATTGATTGCTTGTTTTATTTGTCCCTGGTAGTTAAACGGCTCTTCTAGTTTCTCCTAGCACCATTATGACTGATAATGTGCAATGCCACTTTGGTGCCTCAACCAAACTATCTGGTTAATACAACGCTTATTGACCTGTTGGTCTTATTGCAGCTCCAGCAGTGAAAGGTTCAGGTGTAAATGGTGTACTTTATGCCGTTGAACCTCTTGATGCATGCAGTCCATTGAGAACTAAAGCGGTTAAAGACTCTGCCTCGCCATTTGCATTGGTTATAAGAGGTGGTTGCCAATTTGACGACAAAGTTAGAAATGTAGAAAATGCTGGGTTCAAGGCAGCTATAGTGTATGATAATGAAGACAACGGCGTCCTTGTTTCAAGTAATGCTCCAGACATCATTCTTTTTTGGTGTATCTTCAGTTTCTTGTTATAAATTATTTGTGCACATAAAGGGGTGTTGCACTAGAGGTGTCAAGTATTTCTAATCCGTAATGCTGTAAGTAATTAAAATGCTCTAAACTATTAGATTAGCTTCATTGAATCTAAACGGTAGAGAACTGAGGCAACCTTGTCCTATGCTTAAGTAATCAAAATTAATGGTAAAACTTCACAATTTACATTACTCGGTGAATGCATATATTTGCAATGTCAATTAACTAGGAGGTGTTGCAGTGGCTGGAAGCTCGTCTGGAGTCCACATATATGCAGTGTTCATCTCTAAGGCCTCAGGAGAGGTGTTGAAGAAATATTCAGGTCAAACGGAAGCAGAGTTGTGGATAATACCAACATATGAGAACTCAGCTTGGTCAATCATGGCAATTTCGTTCATATCACTGCTTGCTATGTCTGCTATCCTAGCCACTTGTTTCTTTGTGAGAAGACACCAGATAAGACGGGACAGAGCCCGAATCCCTCAAGCTCGAGAGTTCCATGGAATGAGCAGTCAATTAGTTAAAGCAATGCCAAGCCTCATCTTCACAAAAGTTCAAGAAGACAATTGTACATCATCAACATGTGCCATTTGCTTGGAAGACTACACTGTTGGAGAAAAGCTAAGAGTGCTACCTTGTCGACACAGTATGTACCTCTCACGTTTATATATCAAATCTGCCTATGCATTTTATGTGCAGTCGGATGAATCAATGTTTTACTATGCTTTACTATGTATTACAGATCTGAAT
>OAMR01000132.1:1502693-1529055 GCA_900205405.1 Echinochloa crus-galli
ACCAACTCCTGACTTCCCGGGGCAAACCGGTCAGACCGGTTCCTGAAACCGGTCAGACCGCTTTCAGGCAGGAATTCGTGAAGACCTAGAAACTCGAGCTCGGGAGGGACCCCGTCGGAGCTCAAGCAAGCTAGGGTTGCTCTAGGGTCGGCAGGCCACCTAGAACGTCCTTGAACGCCGTAGAGACGAGCAAAGAACAGAATATGGGGGTTGGAAAAGATTAGGGTTTGAGAGATACACAAAATAGAAGATAAAAGTGTTTGATTCGATTGGGAATACCTCAATCGGCCGTCTAGCCTTTATATTTATAGGCCTGGGAAGTCTTACCCCTTTCGAATAGGTTACAATATGGGATTAAACTCGGAATCCTAATCCTACTCGAATTACAGAACGAAACCGGTCTGACCGGTTTGGCAAACCGGTCAGACCGGTTTGGCCTTCGGCCCAATTTGAGTGTCAACAGAAAACTATCGGTAGCACTAAAAAGGATATATTTTATTTTATATATAATAAAAGGACATGTAATATGGTCTGCTACAGCAATAATATCTCTCGTGACGTTTAATAGGCAGTGCCGCAGTGGTTGTCTGGCCACTGATCGTGGTTATGAAAGTCAAGGCCCCGTTCTCAAATAGGCCAAGCAATATCTCTTAAAATACCTTTCTTAATTCACGCGAAGACCGTGGTGCTCCATGTGAAATTTCTGCAAGTTCAGGGGCCAAGCAAGTTGCTTATCCACACTTTTTATTTTAGAGGGAAAAAAGTTGCTTCTCCTTCGCACGCCTAACTCCCGTTCATCCTTACCATCAAGAGTCCTCCCAATCATCACTGTTCTGGCCGGAACTTTGTCATTAACTATTTCCGGCCTTGGATCTCCAATCACCACGTTCTTCCCTTTAGCTCCATCGGCTTGTTCCGGCCGAATCAGCATCTTGGTGTTCACATCCAAGGTATGAACAGGGAAAGGAGCCTTGTCAACTTGCATTTCAGCGAGCACCAATCGACCTTCATTAAGGGCCGATTGTACCTGTCGTCGAAAAACATTGCAATCATTCGTTGCGTGAGAAAAGGAATTATGCCACTTACAATATGCACGATTTTTCAATTGATCGGCTGGTGGAATTGCATGAGAAAGTTTAACAAAGCCATTCTTAAGCAATTCATCAAAAACACGATCACATTTGGCTACATCAAAAGTAAATTTTTCTTCTTGCCGATTTTTCTGAATCGGCTTCAACGAGGGACAAGAACCAGGTTTACTCTTTGATGACCAAACAAATTCAGCAGCATAAATTTCTTTATCATCGTCCGAACTATCAGAATCATTATCAATAATATGCACATTCGAACGATGAGGTTTAGCAGATTCTTTTGCATTTTTAAATTTCAATTCTAGACTCATGGCCTTCATTTGCAAGTGATTAATAGTGAGAAAATCAGAACCTTCTAATTTTTCTTTGTAATGAGACCGTAAGCCTACAAAAGCCAAATCTGCTAAATCCTTTTCAGAAACAGTTATATTGAAGCATCGGTTCTTAACATCTTTAAATCTTTTAAAATAATCGAGAACCGATTCTTCTCGGCTTTGCTTAACCGATGTTAAATCAGATAATTTAGCTTCGTTTTCTCCGCTAAAGAAATGATCATGAAATTTGCGCTCCAATTGAGTCCAATTTTGAATAGAATTAGGAGCAAGCGAAGAAAACCATGAAAAAGCAGTTCTAGTTAAAGATAATGAGAACAACCGTATACGCAATGGTTCATAAAATGATGCTTCTCCTAATTGCAAGATATATTGACTGATATGTTCCCAAGGAGTTCTATTATCTTCGCCACTGAATTTAATAAAATCAGGAACACGCCAACCATTAGGATAAGCAACTAAATCAAATTCAGGCGGATACGGTTTTTGATATAAGCGTGAAGTACCCAATTCAAGCCCGAGTCTTGTTCTAAGTGTATTTGCTATGTCTTCTTTGAACTTAGCTAACTCGGCTTGATAGTTCCCATCACCTCTGTTTTGTGGAATACGGGGAACACTATACATCGTATTTTGAGAAGTATTTGGAATCGGCCCGTGAGACGCGCCAGATCCGTGGGGTATACTTCCCACAACCGTAGTGCGTGGAGTAGTGTAAACAGGACCAGAAGCAACCGTATTAGATAAAACCATCGCACCCGGTGCCCCTGCACCCATGGAACCGGTCTGACCGCCAGAGGAGGCCAAACCGGTCTGACCGGTTGTGAAAACCGGTCTGACCGGTTCGTGGACCGAACCAGGGTGAAGTGATTGTCCCGCATAGGAATTCATCGGCATGCCTAAATTAGGATCTAAAACATGTTCTGGCACGCCTGATGAGCTAGGAATTGAGTTAGGTAATTCATTAATTTCTGTATTGTTTTTACCTTTATCAGAATTACCCGACATATTAGCAATCAACTCACTAGTAACGGTTTGTGCAGCAAGTAATTTATCATCCATTATGCGAGTAATTTGCTGCATCAAATCAGAGGATTCGCCAGTTACCTTTGGAAGTTCTTCAACTTGGTCGTTTGCCAGCTTGAAAGCCGGCATGACGAATTCCTCCACTCTCTTGACAAGACCACCGCGATCTTTTTTGAAGCCCTTCAAGAATTGCGCCTTGAAGTGCTCCTCAGCGATCAGGTGCCGCTTCTGCTCCTCGTCCGTGAGCTCTTCCATCGTCGCGGTGATGATGTTGTCTTTGTCAAGGTCACACGTTGATCCAGACATGATTGGGGTAGATTGAATCGGTCTTGAAACCAGATTAATCTGTCCCCAGCGGAGTCGCCAAAAAGTATGTTGACACGAAAACGCGCCAACAAACTCGAGATCGATCGAATGCGCAGCACGGCCGTCACAACGGCCAACTCCTGAGCTCCTCGGGCAAACCGGTCAGATCGGTTCCTGAAACCGGTCAGACCGCTTTCAGGCAGGAATTCGTGAAGACCTAGAAACTCGAGCTCGGGAGGGACCCCGTCGGAGCTCAAGCAAGCTAGGGTTGCTCTAGGGTCGGCAGGCCACCTAGAACGCCGTGGAGACGAGCAAAGAACATAATATGGAGGTTGGAAAAGATTAGGGTTTGAAGGAAAAAGTAAAGATAGTGTTTGATTCGATTGGATATATCTCAATCGGCTTTCTAGCCTTTATATTTATAGGCCGGGGAAGTCTTACCCCTTTCGAATAGGTTACAATATGGGACTAAACTCGGAATCCTAATCATACTTGAATTACAGAACCAAAACCGGTCTGACCGGTTTGGCAAACCAGTCAGACCGGTTTGGCCGGGCCAAAGCCAATTTTGATTCTCAACAACAACCAACGTAAATAATTCCCATGTGCACATATATATTTGATTTCTAGGTTGATATATATAATACTGGCGAGCAAGATGTCTTTCTTATATAGGGCCTTTTGAAGTTTGGTATGCAATACGATGTTGTTCAGATTCAGCGAGCCGGTCGCCGGTGCAATCAATCATTATGTATAAAAGGCCAAGTATCCAAGACACCGTACCAAATGGCGTCCTAATAAGATGCACGATATGATCATAGGGCCATCGGGTTCATATTTATTTTTTTTAAACAACAAGGTACTATACGAGGATAATGATCGCCTTCCTGATTGCTTGTACAATTGATAATCACGCACGCCAATCATTAATTAAGCAAAGAAACACAAATGGCGAGGGCATTCTAATCCAACTAGTGTTGTAGTTGCAACCCCTTTGTCAAGTTCTTGCTATTCAATTCAGACATAGTATCTCTCAGGCTCTGCTCACCATGTTCTTCGTTGAACTACAACTGATATGCATGTCTTTTTATATTTTCTGTCTCCTTTTTTATTACGATACGATACAATGGCCAATGATCAAACTTTGTGGTGACATCACAAGAGAATCGTCAGCAGCTTACATAGGGAAAGGAGTGTCATCCCACATACTACTGTGCTAGAGTTTTTTTTTCTTGCAAAACTTTTTTTTGCGAAACTGTGCTAGAGTTTTCTTTTCTTTTCATAATATTTTTTTTCTTTCTGCCTTTTGCTTATATTGACTGGGCCAGATGGAAAGGTCCATCTGTACTGTCAGGCCCATTCCCATTACTAGCCCACCCACACAACAAGTGTGAGATCCACTCCAAACCACAGCTGCAGGCTGACAGGCTTCAGCCTGCTTGTACCGGACAGGCCCACGGCCTGCAGGAAAGGCTTGCCGTGGACGTGCAGCATTCAGCAGAACTGACATTTTGCCGCGGTCCGATTCAATTTTTTTTTCTTTTGATAAGACACTCTAATCATTCATAGATGAGATGGGTTTGCAACTGTCCAGCCAAATTATCCTCTCCGCACAAGGTTTTGGTTTCACCGGATTTGTACACGTGGATGTCCTAATAATGTACCTACTACCACCATCGACTTCGAGAATCGTTTGGAGGTCCAGCCAGAGGAGAGGATGGTCTCATGTTGTCGACATGATAACGTCCAGCAATAAATGAGGGGATGGGTGGACAAACATTTTTTTATTTTCTTCTTTACCAATAAAAAGCAAATGGTAAACCACAATTTATTTATTTTATTTTTAAAAATAGATGCAGACATTCACGCATACTCATCGATAAATATACACACATAAACTATATTCGTATGAGCACCTCTAATAGACTAAAGCGGTATATTCAACTTTGAACACAGTCATCCATTGCTGTCTACCGATACATCACTTACTACTAAAAAAATAATATAAAGAATAATATCGGTTAAGTTTTAAAATAAATCTAAAAATGTAACATCTATGACACTAAATCGAGAACTAAAATTTAAATGGCTAGTTTTCTTGTTCTGAAAAGGGGAAAAGAGACTAAACATAAAGAGAATAGGCAAAAATAAAGGAAACTTTATCAGAGGAGTTAAAAGAAGAAGGCAAAAATAAAGGGAACTTTTTCATGGAAGAGTTAAAAAAGAAGAGAAGGTGTCTAATATGTGGCAATCTCGGATCCGCGGACTGAGGGAGAAGGATAGAGACGGATGACGAGGCAAGACGGAATGGACGGATAATAATAAATAAATATATTAATAAGTAAATAAAAATCAAATGAAAGATTCATTCAAGAGGGGCAAATCCCCAATTACATTTCTGACTGTGATTGGTTTCTTCCATTCCAGCCTCCTGCAATCCTGCCTGGTTTCACAGGGCGGAATTCCATTTTGCCTGCCCTGCGCTCCAAATCGGCTGTAGATTTCTCGTCTCATGGCAGCCGACGTCTCCATCTCCACGCAGCCGCCGCCGCCTCTCGATCCCCCTCCACCACCAGCTAATTCCTCCTCCTAGTGCCTCCTCTCCTCTTGCGCCGACGACTCCTCCTCTCCTTCTCCTTCTTCCTCGTCTCTCTTCTTCTGCTGCTGCTGCTGCTGCCGTGCCGGAGGAATCAAATCAAATCCAGTCGCAAAGGTGCGCCCTTTTCTCCTCGATGCGTTGCAGTCTGCAAAGATTCGGCTTTTACTGCTCTAATTTCGTGGAGATGCCCTAGTTACCCGATTCCATGTGGGATTCTTCCATGGAATTTAGCGCACGAGGCATGCCGCTTTCAGAGCGGGCTTGGGGGTTGATTTCGTGTTCAGAATGCCATCGTTTATACTCCTTTTGTGTTCGGTTGGTGCTCGCTGAGCTGTAGGATGGATGTTCTAGTTCAATTCCTCATCGTACCCTTGGAGACGCATGGATTTCCCTTTTCTGTGGAAAAGTAACATCTGTTCCTCGGAAGCAGGATGAAAACAAAGGAGTCCTTTTGACATGTGGTCTTTTGTTATTCTAGGTTCTTTCTCCATCATGTACTCTATCAGGGTGATACTAAAATTGTGGACACTGTTTGCATTGCTGTGAAATTAACACCACTCCTGCTTTTTAATCTATTTGCTTAATTGTTGCAATATGATTGCAGGTGGTTCGGGTGACTGGTGATTGGCTATAGCGCCTACGTTCACAGGATTGCAGCTCTGCGGTGCTGCACCTGTGCGACGCCTCTGTTCTATAGCTGGACCACAGGAACTGTGTTCTGTCAAGATGACACGTCCAAGAGGATGGAGATCAGTTCCCCTTTGTTTCTTTCTGGTGATCTGGCTCATGGCTCAGCTGGGAGCTTGCAATGTGGTACTCATGGCTAACAACACGACCTTGTCATTCGATGATGTCGAGGCAACCTTTAGTGAGTGCTACATGTTATTACACATATCCCTATATCCCTGCCTCAAGCCCTCAATATGGATCATTTAGCATTTGTTATCCGTATGGCAAAATAAGCAAGGCTTTGTGCTTGTCCATTTAGTGCACTTCTTCAAATCGTGATATATTCTTTATCTACCTTTTGTTAGGTTTTGTTTCTCTGTGATGCCGAATTGCTATGTTTTTATTGATTAGTGAATACTGGATTGATTGCTTGTTTTATTTGTCCCTGGTAGTTAAACGGCTCTTCTAGTTTCTCCTAGCACCATTATGACTGATAATGTGCAATGCCACTTTGGTGCCTCAACCAAACTATCTGGTTAATACAACGCTTATTGACCTGTTGGTCTTATTGCAGCTCCAGCAGTGAAAGGTTCAGGTGTAAATGGTGTACTTTATGCCATTGAACCTCTTGATGCATGCAGTCCATTGAGAACGAAAGCGGTTAAAGACTCTGCCTCGCCATTTGCATTGGTTATAAGAGGCGGTTGCCAATTTGACGACAAAGTTAGAAATGTAGAAAATGCTGGGTTCAAGGCAGCTATAGTGTATGATAATGAAGACAACGGCGTCCTTGTTTCAAGTAATACTCCAGACATCATTCTTTTTTGGTGTGTCTTCAGTTTCTTGTTATAAATTATTTGTGCACATAAAGGGGTATTGCACTAAAGGTATCGAGTATTTCTAATCCGTAATGCTGTAAGTATTAAAACTGCTCTAAACTATTAGATTAGCTTCATTGAATCTAAACGGTAGAGAAATGAGGCAACCTTGTCCTATGCTTAAGTAATCAAAATTAATGGTAAAACTTCACAATTTACATTACTCGGTGAATGCATATATTTGCAATGTCAATTAACTAGGAGGTGTTGTTGCAGTGGCTGGAAGCTCGTCTGGAGTCCACATATATGCAGTGTTCATCTCTAAGGCCTCAGGAGAGGTGTTGAAGAAATATTCAGGTCAAACGGAAGCAGAGTTGTGGATAATACCAACATATGAGAACTCAGCTTGGTCAATCATGGCAATTTCGTTCATATCACTGCTTGCTATGTCTGCTATCCTAGCCACTTGTTTCTTTGTGAGAAGACACCAGATAAGACGGGACAGAGCCCGAATCCCTCAAGCTCGAGAGTTCCATGGAATGAGCAGTCAAATAGTTAAAGCAATGCCAAGCCTCATCTTCACAAAAGTTCAAGAAGACAATTGTACATCATCAACATGTGCCATTTGCTTGGAAGACTACACTGTTGGAGAAAAGCTAAGAGTGCTACCTTGTCGACACAGTATGCACCTCTTATGTTTATATATCAAATCTGCCTATGCATTTTATGTGCAGTCGGATGAATCAATGTTTTACTATGCTTTACTATGTATTACAGATCTGAATATAGAGTACCACTACTAGAACATTAGTAAAAGATGGTGTGGTATGGAAAAAATATTCCATCAAGATAATCCCATATTGTTTATATGGACTTGAGATGCTAGCTAGATTGAATATAATCTTTCTACATTTCATATGCATTTTGACACAACCTCGTTTATGTATTTGTGCTCTCTGGTTCCGTAATGCATGGTATATGGAATTTAGACGCAAAGTTGGTTCCCCTATGGAACTTGTATCAAAATGATTAGTGGTGCTTGCATCTGAAATTCTGGCATACTTGTTGTGGTATCCTTTTCTTGACCCTTGTTCTATCTCAAGCTTTATTCTTAACTCGTTCCCTGAGGCTTTGTTTCACTTTGCAGAGTTTCATGCAGCTTGTGTGGACCTGTGGCTTACCTCGTGGCGAACATTCTGCCCTGTATGCAAGCGGGACGCAAAGGCTGGAATATCAAACCCTCCTGTATCAGAGTCTACACCTTTGCTTTCTTCTGCTATCCACTTAACTGCTGAATCAACCGCTTTGGCTTCACTCCGGTCAACAGTGGCAGCATCTCCCCCCAGGCCAATCAGCCGACAACCTTCATCACAGTTCATATCTCGCAATTACTCCAATTCAGGTTCCGGTATCCCCCGCACTCCTAACCCCCATAGGTCTTATGCAAACTCACCTCCCATCTGCACAAGCAGAAGCAACGCAGACCTTGCAAATATGTCATCCCCGTGGTCTCGCACATCGCACCTTGCATCCTCACACTCTTTGTGCGGGGGCCACTTGTCTCCACCGATCAACATCAGCTATACTTCACGACATGTCTCCTATTCTGGCTATGGATCTCCCAGTCGGTATATAGGTTCATCACACGTCTCCCATGGATCTCCGAGTTATTACCCTGGATCTTCAGGGCAGCAGCATCCATACCTGCGTCACTGCACCTTGTCAGGTCCAAGCCTGTTCACCATGGTGCCCCCCTCACCGCAACAGGTCCAGCTGCAGCATGGTGGCGACTCAGAGACAAGTTTATCAGCTGCTGCATCAACTCAGTCGTTCCGTCAGCTCTACCTACAGCATTGTCCTGATTCTGACACGTCATCTCAGTCGCTACCAGGGCGTTGATTTATGCTGCAAAATTCACCATTTTAACAGCAATGGTGACTCCTGTGAGCTCCCATGAGAAATCTTATCTGGTGCCAAACTGACATGTTAGTGTGAGCTCGTTGATGGGGCCTCATGATGATTGGATTTTTTTTTTCTTTTACCCAACTGCTTGTAAGGAGAGAACCAGCAGCCTCAAAATGCGAGCAATTACATGCGGAGTCCTGAAGAAGCATATGCCTGTGACTGCACGGAGTGGAAGTAGTTTTGACTTGGCCTACGTTGAGGCATGTAATGTAATGTAGTTAATTAATCATAGGTTTCTAGTGCTCAAGAGTTTATTTGTCTGTTGCAGTTGCAGCATCATCAGGAAGCAAATGTCAGCTCCTCTCCGGTTTCATGAATGTTTAGCGTGTATCGATGCAGCTTAGTAGGAACCTTAGATGGAATTTTTCTTTTGAGGTTTGATCCAGTAAGATATGTTCCTTCTTTTTATTGACATATTAATAGTTCATAAACTACTCCGTATTCTCCTTTTCAGTATGATATGGTTACTAGTATAGTAGCTCTCTTGTGAATATCCATAGAGCTGATACTGTTAGCATTTGAGATTTTGATCGGATCGGTGGCATACCATTCATACATGTTCCGTTGAGATGAACATGCCATGTCCAAAATATTGGTGCACTGAAGATATATATGCTAGTCCAAAACATCCATTACGAGCCCAAAATACTGACTAATACTGTTTCAAGTACCATATGTTCTGCTCTGTTCTCCCTCCGATCAGCATCACCTTCCCACTGGCCACTGACCCAAATATGTTGGTACAATATGTTCAGTATAGACTACAGAGCATTCATGTATTTTGATATGCTGATGCGACATACATAAACTGCAGCCAGACTGCAAATGTCCAGCCGAATATATAGACGAAGATAATGTACATAAATGTCGCATAATACCCTGTACAATTGCTCTCTCTTCTTCTTTCTTCTCTTTTTGTGGACGGAACTTTCTTTCTCTCCGAATGTAAGTAACTTAAGAACAACAATTCGAATTGTAAGAACCAAGAAAATCATCATCTCCTGTCCTCACAGGATCAGGATCAGTTCCCTAGCTACCAGAGTTGCTACCATCATCCAGGCTGCCTGAATGATATGATCAGACACCAACACCATCATCAGAGTCAGAGGCAGAGCTTTGCTACTACTCCCTCTGCTTGAGATCGATGACGACCACGCTAACGTTATCCCAGGTTGTCCTGCCGAGCGCGAGCCTGACGAGGAGCGACGCCGCCCTGGAGCACCGGGCCTCCGGCTCCTCCCCGCCGGCCGCTGCCGCTTCTTCTGGGTTGCCGTCTTCCAGGCATTGCCGCGCCACGGAGCAGGCGATCTCGTTCGGGATCACGTCCCACATCCCGTCGCTCGCCAGGATCAGGCACTGGTCTTCCGGTGTCCGCTCGGTTATGGTGATCTCGGGCTCAGCGATCACTTCAGGACGCAGCATCCTGTCTCCTGCATCAATTAACAGCACTACCATTTAGCAACCCACAGGTAGATAAACTTCAGCCAACATGCAACATAATTGATGGTATGCTTTCTTCTTCGATAAACATGAGAGGATCAAGGCAAAGATAGATGCTGCAACATCACTGTCATGTGCTCATCAGGACACAAATACAAGACAGCATCCCTAGCCCCTAGCCTAATGGGTTGAACCTATCCCACTTGTGAGTTACTCCTGGATGTTTACAAATTAAATGTTCGCCCACTTATTTTTGTAGGTTGGGTCAGCATCAGAGGAACTTGAAGATAAGTGGCACTTTCACGATCGACGAATCGGAAATGAACTCGTGGCTCTAGCATCATATCCGTTCCATGTTTCCTCTTTGTCATGTCCAAGTAACTGAATCGGCGCAATAATCAAGAGCAAGCTGAAAGCTAATTACCACGCATGTGGTCGGGCATGTGACTGTTTATCTGCTCAACCACTACCGAGTAGTAACATGTTCCTGGAGCTCATCGAAAGCTAAAAATCTATATCTGTCTGTTGTTAATAAATATTGAATGAGCCAATGAACAATACTACTGGACATGTAAAACTGTCACATCTATTACAAATGCAACAGAAGCCTTGATTTCCTACGAACAAAAGGCATCGATTGTCATACTCTTACCTCCCTAACACCAAACTTACAAGCCATACTTACATATTTATTCTTTAATGTAGTAGACCTAAATATGTTTGCTAGTTCGACTCGCCAACACCAACACCTGGCAGCTACTCCATAGACCGTAGTTCTTAAGTACACTCTGGTGAAGCGACGACAAGATGCAAGGAATAGTTTTCTCCTAATTTGGTCTCTTGAAAGACGCAAAGCAACAAAAGGAATAACCCTTTCAGATGTTGTATTTTCCTTCAAAACTTTTAGCTTAATTTTATAATTCTACAACACATTCCGGGAACAAAACTAACTCTATTTAATTTTAAGAACAAAGGGGACACGCCTTACAGTGAATCTTCCAAAGAAACTTTATTTATTTGGTCCATGATTGATATGATATCGAAAAGGCAAACAACAAAGCAAACTATGCAAAGCTAAAAGAAAAAGGGTTATAGCTTCACATCGCCCTAAAGTCAGGTTTACAGGATGAGTGAAGCAGAAACATAGAGAAATCATATGAACATCGGTACATATGCTCAATAAAGGGAGGAACATAAATATAGTAGTACCAAATTGAAACCGAAAAGTCTAGCGACACACACACACATGTACATTGAGAATTTCTATAACCTCCATTATATTTCTAAGAAAATTACCCAAGCACATGAATGGCTCTGCTCCATGAATAAGGAAATCGAGTTAAAGATAAGGCTCATCCTAATTAAAGTGACATCTAGCTCAAAAATCAAATCAAATCAAAATGAGAGAAGCCAAAAACGTGCACATAGCGGTGTCGCTGTCTTGTTTAGTTAAATGGGAAGACTTGGTGGTCCAAGCATTTGCCAACATTGGTGGCCTGTCCAAGCTAGCAGCTCTTGATCAGAATAAGCAAGTTTCGGATTTGATGGATGAACTAATTAATGCTCAAGGAAGTAGCATGGTATAACATGGAATTAATGGTGTAAATTGAACCTGGAGGCAGGCAGTCACACCATATATAACCATACCTAGCGCACGCGACATGGCGAGAATCCCACGCACGCGATGCCCGTTGATGTAGAGCACCCGGCCACCCGCCGCCTCGATCCGTGCCAGCTCATCCGGCCGGTCTGGCTGCGAGATCACAGTTCCTTTGGAATGAATGAATGAATTTCCAACCAAGGATTATTTACCAGTTGACCAGAGAATGAAAGAAAGAAAATCCCTCAGAAGCAATTCCAAACACATGATAATGTACTATATTATGTATACTCTATTATATATAGCAAGATCGAGCAGCTATTCGGATTGAGAATGAACGGAAAATGCTATGACCGACCATTAGCGCTTCTGATTAATTAATTAATTAAGCAAAATTAGGAGGGGTGACAGCAATTGATCGACAGAGCCTGGCGGGTCGTAATCAGCGAGCACGAATGTTGGCGCACCCAACAGCGCGCCTTTTGCTACATACTACATACTTACTCCTAGTGTAGGCCTTTTCCCTGGCAGCCACTAAAAGCAAGCTGGCTAGTTTTTGCTGACCACCCCATGCGCATTAGCTGATGGGAATACTGTAGCTGGGAAGAAGAGAAAGAAATGAGAGCAGAGGAGAGCACTGATATATCGAGCCACTGACCCATATCATATCATTGTTTTTCATCTCTCCATCTGGTAAGGAGCGGAGCTGGAGCTCTCAGCATCAGACGACATTCAGACCTCACCAGCAAGGCAGCAGCAGCAAAGCAATTCCATTCCGTTCCACTGCTGGCAGAGGCAGGTGGCGCCTCCGCCCACCACCCCCTCTCCTCCGGCGGGTCCCACCACACCGCCGGCGCCCCACACGTGCACGTGCCCCCGCCGATACCGACACGTGTCCGGCGCGACTCGGAATCTCCTCTCCTGGCTACATACGTGTGCTCCGGCGACAGCGACGGAGAGGTGTTCAAGTCGTATACCTTGTGGTCGACGGATAGCGGCACGGGCGGGTCGCCGGCGGCCCCGCGGCAGAGCACGGCGCGGGAGTCGCCGCAGTTGGCCACGACGATGCGGCCGCGGACCAGGACGGCCACCACGGCGGTCGAACCCACGATGCCGGAGTTGCCCGACAGCGAGCACCGGCACCGCGGCCGCACGATGCGCCCGCACGCGCAGGCCAGCGACGCCATCTCGTCGATGCGCCGGAACGTCCGCGCCAGCGCCGACCGCCATGAACGCTCCTCCTCTTCCTCCTCTACCTCGCCGGCGGCAGCGGCGGCGGTAGTCCCTGCTGCTTCGTCTCCCTCCGCCGCCGCCGCCGCCTGCTGCTGCTTCAGCTTCAGCAAGGCTGCTCCCTCGGCGGCGAGCTCCTCGGCCAGGAACTCGTGCATCCGGTCCCGGCACAGCGTTGACACCTGCATGTAGTTGTAGGCAGACATTATCCCATCGACTCATCAATCATCATCATAGCATAGCCAACATGACACGTCGTTCATAGATAGAATCATAACAAAAGCTAGGCAGCAAGCGGATGTCGAATTCGGAATGTGCTAGAACATGGCCAGGTGGGTGGACTGGACACTAACTGACTGACTACTGTTTTGCTTTGTGACTGAAATGCATGTGTGTTGGACACGTGGTACTCTACAAGCAAAGCAGGTTAATTATCCGCCTTTCATTTGACTCGCATCTCATTGCATTGATGCTACTGTCCTGTCGTCGTTCTTCCTTATTGGTTTCATTCATTCTTTCTTGTACATATGCGCTGTACAGTAAAAATGAAAAGCAGCGGAGTAGTAGTAGAACAAGCTAGGATAAACACGTACAGGTATATATATTGAAGGTAGATAATGCAGGTTTATTAGCTTGCTTGCTACGGATCGAGTAGTAATCGACAAAAGTGACGAGACCGCGTACGTGCGTGCATCGAGATGAAGTGATCGATTAAACACGTACATGGGATCCGCCGTGGCCGTCGAAGACGGCGAAGAAGTGCATGGGCGAGCCGTCGATGATCCAGGTGTGGAACCCCGGCCGCAGCGACACCGCGTCCTCCATCTCCCGCGACCGCCCCGCCACCGAAAGCCACCCGAACGCCGCCGGGGCAGAGGCAGCCGCCGGCACCTGCAGCCCAGCCGCCGGCAGCGGCTGCGGTTCCCCCGCTTCCTCCACCGCGTCGACCTGTCCTTCCTTCCGTTGCTGATCCCTTTCCTCCGACGACGTTGACGGGGAGGCCGGCCGGACGCGCTTCTCCTCGCTCGCCGCCTCGGCCATGCGCGGCGGCGGCGCGAGACGGCGGCGCCTGCGCATCCGGCATTCCGGGTTCGAGGACGACGACGATGACGCTGCGCCTGGGTTCCCGCCGGCGCTAGCCATGACCACCGTGACCTTGGCTCGTCCGGCTGCTCGCCCGCCGGCCGGAATGAAGGAATGAAAGAATTCTTGGCCAGCCGAGGAGACAAATTACATGCTAGCGACTACTAGTATACTCCGTAATTTAGCAGCTGCCTCTGACACAGGACAGACGGCGGGCCGTCGGCGCCACGTGTCCTCCCGGCGAGGGCCACAAGTTGGGCGCGAAGCTTCTGGACGCGCGACACCTCCCCACGCGGGCCCACCGGGCTCGGTCAACGTCGCGACCAAAGACAGAGTACCAGAGTCAAAGACGCCTCCTTGTGGATCGGATCGGGGAGGTGGCGACGACAAGGCCCGTTTATTCATGGGTGGGCTCAGAGAAGATCATGGGTCCTTTGCACAAACCGGCCCACTAGTCTTTTCGCTATCTCTTTTCACTTTTTAGAGACAAATTACATATATACATATGAGTATATATTACCTAATATATACGCCCTCTCTGTTCTGAATTATAAATTGGTTTGGTTGAAAAAATTAAAATAAATTGTAATTTAAAATTAGGAACGGAGTACTTGTCATATTGGATTGTCATTGATTTTGAAAAGCAACATATCGCCGTGTTCGTATATCCTTTGGTAGCGAAACTAAGGCCATTAAATATGGCATAAATTGTAGACTATAATATAAGATTCTGAAGAAAAGTCAGATGTCAATTTCTGCTTGTAACACCCTAAAATTCATCACAATTAAATTGTAGCAACTCTCTGAATTTTCTAGGATTTATTAAGGCTTAAATAAATTTTCTAGGATTTAATTGGAATTTCTAGCCTTTTATCAATTTAAATATCATATTAAATAATTATTTTAGTCAAAATAAGTTTTGTTGCATTCATGCTGTTGCATATATTTTTGGTTGCTAGTAAATCAAGTTGGAATTTAAATTCTGTTTAAATTCGAATTTGATTTGCTTTTGTTTGAGTGTTAGAATAGTTGTTTTCTGACGAGTTCATTTTTGCCCCTCCAACTCTTGGCCCAGCTCGGCTTTGCCCCCTCTACTTCTTTCTCTTTCCCCGGCCCGATTTCTTTCCCCGGCCCGATTCCTTTTCCCGGCCCAATTCTCCTTCGCGGCCCAACTCTTTGCGCCAGCCCGCTCCCATCTCTCTTTTCTCTCTCTGACAGGCGGGGCCCGCCTGTCATCTTCGTCGTCTCCAACCGGGACTCTTCCCCGAGTCCGAGCGGAAGTGTCGCCGGAGTGAGATCGATCTAAGGCTACGGTGCACGGTTTGCGACGGGATCGAGTCCTATGGACGCGGCGCGAAGCAACGAGTTCAACTCGGATGATCTGGAAGGCTGGAACGGCGCACAGGCGGTGGCCGACGACGGCGGCGCCATGCCTGCTCGGTGAAGCTCGACGGAGTACGCAAACTCGCACTATGCTCCAAGACCGGCTACGAGATCTACACAGGAAGATCGAGGAGACGATGGCGAACTCACCAGGGGCGAACTTGAAGAGGATTGGCACGCGACGGTGACGGACGACGGCGAGCGGCGGCCGGCGGAAAATCGGGCGGTGGCGCGGCTCGGCTAGGGCTTGTGGAGCTCGATTGGCTTCGATTGGAGGGGAAGGCAAAGGCGGCGGCCGCGATTTATAGGCCCGGGGTGGGGGCTCGGCCCACGCCTTGGCGTACGTGCCCCGGCCGGAGTCAGGTGCGGCGGCGCTCGGACTCGGGAAAGAGTCCCTGTCGGGGACGACGAGGATGACAGGTGGGTCCCACCTGTCGGCGAGAGAGAGAGAGGGATGGGAGCGGGCCGACGCAAAGGATGGGCCGCGAAGGAAATCGGGCCGGGCAAAGAAATCGGGCCGGGGAAATGGAACAGGCCGGCTCGGAGTTCTCTCTAAGAGTCTGCAACACCAACCTCAAATGCTCCTCATGCTCCTCCTCATTCTTAGAGTAAACCAGAATATCATCAATAAACACCACCACAAATTTATCCAAGTACTCCATGAACACCTTATTCATCAGGTACATAAAGTAGGCGGGTGCATTTGTCAATCCAAACGACATCACAGTATACTCATACAACCCATACCTGGTGGTGAATGCTGTTTTAGGAATGTCGGAACGCCTGATCCTCAACTGATGGTAGCCAGATCTCAAGTCAATCTTGGAGAAAACCTTAGCTCCTCTCAACTGATCAAATAAGTCTTAAATTCTGGGCAATGGATACTTATTCTTGATGGTTACCTCATTCAATGAACGATAATCCACACACATCCTCAGAGTACCATCCTTTTTACCCACAAAAATTACAGGTGCTCCCCAAGGTGAAGAACTAGGACGAATGTAACCTTTATCCAACAATTCCTTAAGTTGTTTCTTAAGTTCTTCTAGTTCATTAACAGCCATTCTATAGGGTGTTTTAGAAATAGGAGCAGTACCAGGTAAAAGCTCAATAATAAACTCAATGTCTCGTTCGGGTGGCATACCTGGCAAATCGTCTGGGAAGACATCTGGAAACTCACAAACAACTCTGATATCCTCCAAAGGGACACCGCTGGCCTGATTCACTGAGTAAGTTGAAGCTGAGGGTTGTGTGGCTCCGAATTCAATCTTCTCTTCCTGAGGGCTAGTCAACAACACGGACCTCTTGGCACACTGAATCACCGCATTAAAAGCAGCTAACCATGCCATTCCAAGTATGACGTCAATTCCCTCAGAGTTCAGGACTATCAAATCAGCAGGAAAGTCTACCCCAACTATTTTCAGATTAACTCGGGGACAGATAAAATTGGCTTTCATGTTTCCACCGGGAGAGCTAACTAGCATGGAATTTTTCATAGGGACCATGTTTATAATCTTGAAAGGTCCAATGAAACGAGGAGATAATTTACCTTTCACCTTAAACCTTCTCAAGCCTCGAATAGGAGATACTTTCAGATACACATAATCACCCACCTCAAAGGTTAGCTCTCTCCTTCTTGTATCTGCATAGCTCTTCTGCCTGGACTGAGCCGTTCTCAAATTCTCTCTGATAATCTGAACCTGTCTCTCAGCTTCCTGCAAAATCTCTGGCCCAAACAGCTGACTTTCACCTGTTTCACTCCAATACAAAGGTGTTCTGCACTTTCTACCATAAAGCGCTTCGAAAGGGGCCATCTTTAGACTTGCCTGATAACTGTTGTTATACGAGAACTCTGCATAAGAAAGACTCTTGTCCCAACTACCTCCATGCTTCAAAGCACAAGCTCTCAACATATCCTCCAAAATCTGATTAGTCCTCTCTATCTGACCATCTGTCTGAGGATGATATGTAGAACTGAAATTCAACTTTGTATCCATAGACTCATGCAACTTCTGCCAGAATCTAGATGTAAACTGAGTACCTCTATCAGACACTATCTTTTTAGGTACACCATGGAGACAAACAATTCTGGACATGTATAACTCTGCTAACTTAGCGCTGGTATAAGTAGTGTGAACGGGTATAAAGTGAGATTCCTTAGTTAATCTGTCCACAATAACCCATATGGAGTCATATCCTCCTCGAGTGCGGGGTAACCCAACAATGAAATCCATACTGATTTCTTCCCACTTCCATTCAGGTACCTTGAGAAGCTGAAGCAACCTGCTCATCCTCTTTCAACTCATCTGGGGTGTAATGGGACAACTGAATGAACTTATCCCGGTACTCACTGCCGGTCATCCCACCTTGCTTGAGTGAGAGGAACTCCTTCTTCTTCAGCTTCATGACAGGAATCATGAGCTTCCCTCAATATCTGTTCCCTGAGAGACTCGATATCCGGTACACATATCCTCTTTCTAAACCAGAGTGTACCTTGATCATCTTCGGTGAAGTCGGGAGCTTTCCCTGCTAACATGGTCTCCTTGATTTCCTTTATCTTCTCATTGGGTGAGACATGAGTTGATATTGGAGCGGCGGAATCAATCCTTCCAGAAATTGCTCCTGCTTCTGCTCATCATCCTTCACCTCATCTGGGGCGTAACGTGACAACTGAATGAACTTATCCCGGTACTCACTGCCGGTCATCCCACCTTGCTTGAGTGAGAGGAACTCCTTCTTCTTCAGCTTCATGACACCAGCAGGAATATGGTTAGAAAAGCCTTCAATGAATCTCCTGTAATATCCAGCCAATCCCAGAAAGCTTCTGATCTCAGAGACTGTGGTAGGAGGTTCCCAATCCAACACATCCTTGACTTTACTTGGATCCACTGCAATACCTCCATCAGTAACAACATGACCAAGAAAAGACACTTGATTCAACCAAAACTCACATTTACTAAACTTGGCATACAACTGGTTCTCTCTAAGAGTCTGCAACACCAACCTCAAATGCTCCTCATGCTCCTCCTCATTCTTAGAGTAAACCAGAATATCATCAATAAACACCACCACAAATTTATCCAAGTACTCCATCAACACCTTATTCATCAGGTACTTATTATTGATGGTTACCTCATTCAATGAACGATAATCCACACACATCCTCAGAGTACCATCCTTTTTACCCACAAAAATGACAGGTGCTCCCCAAGGTGAAGAACTAGGACGAATGTAACCTTTATCCAACAATTCCTTAAGTTGTTTCTTAAGTTCTTCTAGTTCATTAATCAGCCATTCTATAGGGTCTTTTAGAAATAGGAGCAGTACCAGATAAAATCTCAATAATAAACTCAATGTCTCGGTCAGGTGGCATACCTGGCAAATCATCTGGGAAGACATCCGGAAACTCACAAACAACTCAGATATCCTCCAAAGGAACACTGCTGGCCTGATTCACTGAGTAAGTTGAAGCTGAGGGTTGAGTGGCTCCGAATTCAATCTTCTCTCCCTAAGGGCTAGTCAACAACACGGACCTCTTGGCACACTGAATTACCGCATCAAAAGCAGCTAACCATCCCATTCCAAGTATGACATCAATTCCCTCAGAGTTTAGGACTATCAGATCAGCAGGAAAGTCTACCCCAACTATTTTCAGATTAACTCGGGGACAGATAAAATTGGTTTTCATGTTTCCACCGGGAGAGCTAACTAGCATGGAATTTTTCATAGGGAGCATGGTTATATTATACTTAGCTACGTACTGAGCAGTAATGAAAGAATGGGATGCTCTAGAGTCGAATAAAACTGATGCAGGGGCTGAGTTGACGAGGAACATACCAAGTACCACATCCTGGGCCTCCTGTGTGGACTCTGCAGGAACATGGTTCACCTTGCCCCACATCTGATTCTGCTGGCCCTTGTTGCTCTGGGGTGTCGGGTTCACATTCCTGTTCTGCTGCCGAGGGGTATTCTGCCTAGGTGCACTGCCACTCTTGCGCTGTGGGGTCTGAGCATTCCTTTTAGGACAGTTGTGGGCAAAGTGGCTGGGATCTCCACAAATGTAGCAGGTACGAGGAGTATGAGCACTGCCTGGTGTAGGGGTCTTCACTGGAGTCTGAGCCGGGGTGGTCTGGCGGTTCTGCTGAAATGCTGCACGCTGCGGTGGAGGTGCTGACCGCTGACCCTGACTCTGCACAAAGTTACCCCATTGCCCACCAAAGCGAACGAGCATGTTCTGAGTCGGGGTGGTCTGGCGGTTCTGCTGAAATGCTGGCCGCTGAGGTGGAGGTGCTGACCGCTGACCCTGACTCTGCACAAAGTTACCCCCTTGTTTTCCAAAGCGAACGGGCATGTTCTGCTGAGGCTGCTGGAGACGAGGGCGGGTGTTACTGCTTGACTGTCCTGAGGCCATGAACTTCCTCTTCTGCTCTCCCAACTCACGGCGCTTGCTCTCCAAGCCAATAGCCTTGTCTAGCAGCTTCTGAAATGTTGGGAAGGTGTGAGACATGAGTTGATATTGGAGCGGTGGAATCAATCCTTCCAGAAATCGCTCCTGCTTCTGCTCATCCTCTTTCACCTCATCTGGGGCGTAACGGGACAACTGAATGAACTTATCCCGGTACTCGCTGACGGTCATCCCACCTTGCTTGAGTGAGAGGAACTCCTTCTTCTTCAGCTTCATGACACCAGCAGGAATATGGTGGCTCCTGAAATTGGTTCTAAACTCCTGCCAGGTGATAGCATGAGGGGTGGCATGAGCAGCAAGATAACCATCCCACCAATCTGAAGCTGATCCTTCCAAGCGACCTGACGCATAGATGACCTTCTCCCTGTCATTGCACTGAGCCATATCCAGCTTCTTCTCAACAGTCTTCAGCCAATCATCAGCATCAAGTGGATCTGTAGAGTGGGAGTAGGTAGGAGGTTTGTGACTCATGAACTCCCGGTGCTTGTCTCTCGGCTGGTTGTTGTTGTTGTTATTCTGTGCTTGCATGGCTGCCAAGGTATTAGTTATGCCCTGGAGGATCTGAGTCTGGTTGGCGAGAATCTGATCCATTGCTACAGATGCTTGATTCGGCGGAGGATTTGGATTGGGGTTGACACGTCCCTGACGATTCACAGGTGGTTGATCCACTCCACTTCCAGACCTGGTGTTCACCATCTGGTGGTTAGAACATGAGGTTCAAAGGGTGGTAAAAAGATGTAACTCAAATCATGAACAGATAAGAGTGGATGTAGAACGAGTTGCCAATGACTGGAACATCAAATTCTGAAACAGATTCTGTTCGTCACAATTCAACAGTTGTAACTCTCATTCTGAGTATCCAAAATTCATGATCTTTTTTCTGAACGTAGACCATCAAATTCTGAAACTAACCCAACTTGAATCACCTCAATCGGAATTTTGTGGCTCGAGGTATAAAATAAACAAGACAGCTGTGTCAGGGCCACGGGACAGATTCTGGTTACTCCAATAAAACCATTATATCTCTCTGCCAGAACCTCCAAAAATTACGAAACATTCCCAGAACCTAGTTTATCAAGTCCTTAATCCAACCCAAATGGATTTATGTCAAACGGAGTTCTGAAGCTCCAGAAACAATTCAGACAGTACCAGGATATCATGCAGCAGCGAGAACAGATTGTCGCATAACATGATGTATATGAGGGGTACAATTATATGGATAAAGTGATAGTTAAGGGCTAAGATCAGAGACCAAGATAACCCAAAACTAACTAAATTTATTTATTTAATAATTACTCAATTGTGGTCATCACTCCACAATTAAGTTCAATCATTACAAAGATCCAAATCACACACTTAGCACAAAAGCAAACATCTCTACCACACTTTTAAACCAAACTAAATCACATGCTACGCACGAATCTCAACGATTCTAAATGTACTGAACTAACAAAAGAGAGGGTATCCTATCTTAATAGGTATGGGTGAAGCAACTAGACGATCCACCAAGCACTCTCTAGCGGGGCGGTGAATGACCCATCAACCCTTCTACATCTTCATCCAAGGGCGGAAATGCTTCTCCCTTGAGTTCAGCTATCAGCCTCTTGTTCTTCCTTCGTTCAGCAGCGAGTTCTTCACGCACTTCTTGTAGCTCCCTTGTGGTGTCATCGGCGTGCACGTTGAGCATCTGGGTGAACGCCACCTGGACGTTGAGTGTAGAGTTTACACCTGGCGGTTGTGGCACAACCCCAGTTGGAGTGCCTTGATGGTTTAAGCAAGAAGGGGGTTAGAAAAGTTCTAAAGACCTCGAAACTAGGTGAGATGGTGGAAAAGATAGAACAGAAAACAAAAACCAGGGAGGAGACAATTATCAATGACCAGGAATAATAGCAAAATAAACCAAGAATAGATAGAACAAGAGTAGTTAAGCAAAATAATCCTTAGAGAATGACCATTGCTAATGCCCAGGAATAATAGCAAAATAAACCAAGAATAGATAGAACAAGAGTAGTTAAGCAAAATAGTCCTTAGAGAATGACCATTGCTATCTAGGCTTGCGTCATACAGTCAACACAGCTCTGATACCACCTCTGTCACACCCGCGGGTGGGTGAGTTGCGCCGACGAGGACGTCGGGTTCTTTGAGGGGGGGGTGTATGTCACACCCGGCCCAGTTTGTATGGCCCAGTAGTGGCCCATGAGTGCGGGACGCACGTGTTTAGTGTCACATTGCTAGTTGAGCAAGAGTGGAGGCAACCTATAAGCCTTTGTCTTCCAGCCATAGCACCTTCGGGTTAACCCTTTTACACGAAGCGAGGACGAAAGTGTAAGCAGGGTGCTATGTGTACGCGTGCGCGCCTCTCGGAAGGGCTGTGCGGGGCGGCTCGTGGAAGGCGGGGTGTTACATTTCGCTAGCTTTGCATTTCGCTAGCTTCACACCGCGCGCGGCACCATCATGTGCATAACAAATCCCTCCTTTAAAATTTACAAAGCTTGAAACCAAAACAAGTCTTTGTTTGCAAAACGCACCCGAGAATTATTAAGCAAGCAGCAGGGGTTGTCAATTAGCAGATCGACCTGATCCTGATCCTCCGCAGCGGCAGGAGGCAGGCATGTCGGCATCCGATCCACCCGAGACGATGCAAGTCAAGTCCCATCGGTGCTTTGAGTTTTTTTTTTATTCCCCGGCCGGGCCGTGTGAATGTGATTAGCGCTTAGCATATACGTACGTACTTTTTAATGGAACTCACTGATCGATCATTCTCACCATCATCAAATCGGTTGCCGGTTCTCAGCATCAATCCACAAGGAAAAAGAAAAGAAAAAACAACAGCCTGAGATGGTCTTTTATTTTATCTTTCTTCAAACGGAAACAGAGCTCGCTCATCGTGCATGCTGCACGCATGCATAAAGTTACTACAGTATGCTGCACGCATGCCGTGCTTTCTCCCTGCATGCATGCTAGCTGCCTTACTGCTACAGTACCTATGCGTGCCCCTATCTACTTTCCGGAACTGTGTAGAAGATCTATCTAGATTTTCATTCTAGCTCCCATGCATATACGGAGTATGTCCGATGACATCCCTAATAATAATGACACGCCATTATTTAGTTATACGGCAATATATACACATACACGGCATGAAAACAGAGTTCTCACTCTACAGAGCAGAGTGGACGGCCGCTCTACTCACTACAAGAATAACTCACATCCGCACCCCTCGTATACCTCGGTGCACTTAAGATCCGATGCTAATGTAACGTTAGCACCAGGTGCGAAATTGGGGCGCCCTCGGGAACCCTTTAGCACCGGGTTGTAACACCAACCGGTGCCACCCGGTGCTAAAGGGTCCCCCTCCTTTAGCACCGGGTGGTATTACGAACCGGTGCCCTTTAGCACCGGGTGGTGTTACGACCCGGTGCTAAAGGCCCTTTAGCACCGGTTCCTAAATACGATCCGGTGCTAATGTAGGTGTCACATGCTACTTCAAGAGGAGCGCATCTTTAACCCTATCACATGCGTTGTGTAGGTGAGATGGTTAGGTGGGTGCACGCGCGTGAGCTAAGAGGTATTGAGTTCGAATCCCGCAACACGCAAATATACAAATATTTTTGGCTAGTGCCTCCACCTTTAGCACCGGTTATTTGACCCGGTGTTAAAGGTGGCGCCATTGGTAGTGACTCCTTGCAAGGGGGTGCTTCGTTTGTCAATCCAAGGCATTGTTGTTTGGTACATTGTGGACAACCGCTCTACTCCACTCTGTACTACCTCTAATTCGTTTTATATACGACGTTGCTGATAGAAAATTTTGCCTACGCTCAAATCTTTTTTCTGGTCTGAAACGATAAATATACTGAATCGGAGGTAGTATATCTAACAAACTTGCGGTAAGTTTATAGACATCATCCTTTGATAAAAAAGAGCAGCCATATAGCAAAGAGACTATATATATACATATAGTTTTCCAAGCAGGAAGGACATATATAGGATATGCTTTTAACACAAAGGCATGCATATATAAGAGAATTATTGTAGGTAATTAACACGAGAGCTGGGACATCAGCTTTACAATTCTAAGATCAAAGAAACAACAATCAACGAAATCATTACCAATCTTAAATTTCGTCCAAATATATTGCAAACAAACATTAGGCGTCTGGGTCTAAAGTTGATTGACTACTGTAATAGACAGCTAGCGCACGCCGTATGTAAGCATTGTAGTGCACCAGCATTTTATTTTTGGAGAATATGATATATTAATAATCGTGCATTTTAACCAAATTCTCCATGGACATCTTAGATATTATAGCCCATGCGAGTACAATCTTCAAGTGTTCAAGGGTGTATTTGGTTTTGGGAACCAAAAAGAGATGGGGTAGGGTCATCCCACATTTCAGGGGTGAGATGATCCCACTAAACGTTTGGTTCAAAGGATACGACTATCTTTTTTTTGTTTGGTTGAAGAGATGGATAAGAAGATAGAATGGATACCGTTTACATTCTGCTAGAAGTGACTTGAAACTCAAAGGACCGAGCATGGTGGCCTCAGCGCTGGCACGGGGCAGCCTCACGCTTGCACCTCGTTACTCGCCTCCACGCCATCTACTTGCACCGGCCGCACACACGCTGCTCGCCTTGCCCCACGCCAGAGAGGCCAGGGCAGCTCAAGGACGAAGCTAAGCCGTGAAAAAACTAGGATAACCTGTCACGTCGCTGGCTAGTTGATCAATGAACTCGACACCTCAGCAGCAACAATCTCGTGTCGTTTAATGGTTTATTTATTGATTGGACAAAAAGCTAAATGAGAAACCATACATTAACTCAACACCTGCAAACCAAATCAAATAGCCACTGATGCATGCAAGACGAAATGCATACAGAGTAGGACCAAATCAAATAGCCACTGATGTCTCTCCATGGATGGATGGATATGGATAAACTAAACCAATCAAAAGTAGCACCGCACGACGTAATAACCATATGAAGAAATCAACGGAGACAAACTAGAGCAGTAGTGGCCGGATTAATTAGGCGGTGAGCTCCTCCTCCTTGTGCGTCTCGATGACGAGGTCGGAGGTGGGGTAGGCGGCGCAGGTGAGCACCCAGCCGGCGGCGACCTGGTCGTCGTCGAGGAAGCTCTGGTCGGACTGGTCGACGCTGCCGGAGACGAGCTTGCCGGCGCAGGAGGAGCAGCTCCCCGCGCGGCACGAGTAGGGCAGGTCGATCCCTTCCTCCTCGGCCTGGTCCAGGATGTACACGTCGTCCGGCACCTGCAGCTCCACCTCCCCATCCGGCGTGATGAGCTTCACGTTGTACGTGGCCTGCGCGCGCAGCCTGGCGGCCCTCCTCTTGCTGGTGGTGGCGGCGGGCATGGCGACGGTGGCCGGCGCCGGTGCCGGGGCGGCGCGGAGGGAGAAGAAGCAGGCCGGAGCGCGGAGGCTGCTCAGGACGGTGGCCATTGCGTGCGTGCGTGCTGGAGCTGGAGTTGGAGCAGCTGCTGCAAGAATGAAGATGGAAGATGATAGCTTAGCTAAGATAGCACAAAGTGAGAGAGATGGAATAAAATGAAGGGATGGGGAGGGTGCAGCGTGGAGGCTTATCTTCTTGGCGGGGCCTCACCACCTCACTACGCTTATTGCATTGCATATATTTCCATTGCATCCATGGGCCACTCGCTAAACGGTTCTCGCAAGAATGCATATATGATACCACGAATTTTACCATGACGACGTGATCAAAGGCGTGTAGTACACACCTATAGTAGAACAAAAAAAAATGAGCCTGCAGCCAGTTGGCCGTCACTGCTGCTTGTCAGGGGCGGAGCCAGAAATTTTACTTAGAGGAATAGAGGGGGGCGGTAAAAATTAAACATTTACTTAGCACATACAAACCTTGTTGGATACAAATAACATAATCAAATTAAAACAACATTAACAAGAAAAGACAACACAATTTGCATACACAAACTATAAGCTCCCAAATGTTGTTCCTCGCTTGCCTTGCTGTTGCTGCAGTGTAGCTCCCTTGCAGTTGCTATAGAGAACGGAGGCTGGAAGCAGAACGCTAAAGCGTAGCCGCATAGGGTGACGGAGCCAACGAAAACCCCAGTGGTGCCGCAAACAAGATTTACAAGAACAACCAAAAAAGACGAGAGTTATGCTCACATATCGAGTAAAAGAAACAAGATTTGACGTAGGGGGTCTAGGAGATATCGTGTCTATGGATATGAAGTGCCATGTAATAGACAAACAAATAATCGTATTGGATCTTGAATCACCATGATGTACATGTATGAACGTTTTCTTTTAGTAATACTTTCACTACGGGAAACCGGGTATATGCCGAGTGTCCAGCCCTT
>OAMR01000132.1:1541835-1558864 GCA_900205405.1 Echinochloa crus-galli
AGAGAGAGAGAGAGAGAGAGAAGGGAGGAATATTCCATGGCATTGGGGGATATGATTTCTCACGCGGAGAAGAAATCAACGCGTTATGGACTGATGCCTACTTCCATGGATCATGGATGCATGTCGTCGTCCTTGTGTTTTGACTTAATATTTGTAGCAGCTGCTAGCAACTAATTGCAAGCTTTCCGTGCATTCGCTACAAAGGAACGTGAGAAAAATATCTTAAGGTCGGTTTGGTTTCCTTTTCCATTATTAAGAGAGCTTGCTTGCTTTTTTTTTCTTTTTCTTTTTCTTTTTCTTTTTTTGAGGGCAAGCTTCCTTCCTTGCTTGGTAGCACTAGATAGTAGATACGGTGTCCATCCTACATAATTGAAGTTGCAAGAAATTCCAAATAAAATATGGCCACATTAATAGAGCATGCAATTATCCACATACGGAGTATATTTTGCAGCGGCTGAGCAAAGTCTTATGCAAGGAGAAATAGAAAAGTGAAATAAGCATGTCAGTAGTTACGATGTAACGCTTCATGTGTGAATCTACAGTCCGCCACTATACACACATGCTTTTTTTTTATTTCTTCTTCTAAAGTTTTTGTTCGCTCTTGCATCTACATTGACGATCGCATGCTCTACCCATACAATTTCCATTCAATTTTGACATTTATTTGGGATGTAAAAATCACCAGATATTCTCTCATTTTCAGGCATAGCTCACCGAAGCTTAGGCGGCAGATTTTGACGCACGTCATGAACAATGGCACCGTTCCTTTATTTTTCATGTGTTACATCCAAACACTCTATAACATTTTTTCTTGTGTTTTCAAATCCTATAGGATTGAATGTCACGTGCAACTCAATTCCTATGTTTTTCCTGTATATTGTTGCATTTTGAGAATCCTGCGTTCCAAAGAAGTCCTAGAGTGTTAATAAGTTACGATAGCTCTGAGTTGTTAGTTTGTTACATATATTACATCTGAAGACCTAATACATGTCCATGTATGTACAAACACAACATCTTTGGATGAGGAAGTACAAGTTTGCACAATGCTTAGAAAAAGAAAGTGAGTTAATGTTTGACTAAGGTTTACTTAGTTTTTTTTATCTCAAACACATTATAGCTGCACAAACAAACGTAGATTTCGTCATACGGATTCTCTCACAATTATGATTGCCTACGGGAGACTAAACTATAAATTGATAAGTGCGAGACCGACGAAGTTGGCACTGGCGTCTCATTTTAATGGAGATTTTTGCACATTATCTAAAAAAATGGATAGTGTTGTAAGGGGGGCCTGTAACTGCATAAATAGCAGTTTTATTTAGTCAGACGCAAAAAAGACAGTGCCAGACCAAGATTTTGATATCTGGTGAGTACATCTCCCCACCTCCACTAAACCATCCAAGCAGTAATGCTCTACGCGCGTTAATAGTTTTCTCCGGATAGATATTTTCTGAATTGAAGAATTGTCACCGCTAGCTGATTAAAAGCCTACAGGAATATGACCTCTCACGTTACCATTGGCGTTGGATTCATGAGTCTGTCTGTTTCATCAGTGGCATGGATGTCATGTCAAGACAGGACAGCATGTATGGTTGCATGCCGATGGATGATCCATCAGATATCACGGGACAGATGAGCGCGCGTGTACGTGTATATGTGGCATATATACATCAATCATCGTATCGATGGATTATGCTGCCTTCCTCGTTAGGATACTTGGTTTTCAGTTTGCCATCTGTCGGGCACACAAGATACATAAGACAGAAGAGGTGTTGCTTTTCTACCATCATGTTCCCTCGTCCACAAGCAAATTATCGACCACTAGTTTCAAATTAAGGTTCAAGCAAAATGCTTCCAGGTTTAGTTTCTTGATATTTAATTTATATCTACATCTTTATACTGTAAAAAGAGGTAACTTTTTGTTTTTCCCAAATCCCTTGATTGTCTCAGGCTTTGCATTTTTTTTGTTAAATTTCTATTTCAACACATCTTTGTTACATGTAATTTTAGTTTTGTCCTAAGTCAAACTTCTCTAGTTTTATCCAGCTTATATAAAAATACAGATATCTTCAACATGAAAATTAGTATAATTGAATCCAATCCAGTATGAAATATGTCATTTATTTGGTATTGTAGACGTTACTATTTTTATTGTATAAATTTGATTAAAATTAGAAAAAATGTTTACCTAAAAATTAAAGTGAACAATAAATTTGATGGAGGGAGGGTGTCAATTAGTCAAAGAACTAACGGGCATATATAGAAGATAGCGTGTGTATATATACATTTGAGATATAATTTTTTGACAGGAACATTTGAGATATAATTAATCCTATATCTTTGTCTTCCGACATGCATTCCGGACCGTATGTATTTTAATATGTGGTAGTAGTACGGCAGCAATATACATATGAATGCTTATTAGCTCCTGACTTGAGACATTAGCAACTGATTATAAAAATAACGTCGAATAAATTAATAACGAAGGAATCAGAGAGAGCAAACACCGGAGAACTTTCCCGAGAACTATAGAACACATAAGAATCTTTTGTACGTGACGTGAAGATTTCTCCAACAAAGCACGTTCCAGCCGATTCAAAAGGTGGTCTCAGTCAAACCGTGATTTCCTGATCGATCACCTTATATTCCAATCTTGCTGTTCCCGCCGCCGCTGCTAGTATTTTTTTTCTCTAATTAGTATTACTGTATTAGCGGCTTTATTCAAGTACATATTATGTTTTCTGGAGTATCTCTATTATTAGCTTTGATTGAATTGCCTTTTTTAATTAAATAGCCTTTCCTTTAACTAGGGATAAGCGGTATGTCGAAATGTAAAACGAGAAAAAACGTTGCAGCTTTAAATTTAATATCTGCAATCTTAAGGGTGACATCCAAGGAATATTCCTGCCCGTTGTGCGTGGCTACTTTTTTTTTTTGGCTGATAAACTAGACTAAGCATATAGTATTAATTACTAGCTCCATATATATCCTTTTTTGTGTATATATTGGATTTAATCATTTTGGCTTTGCTTATAAGCAACTCAATTATTCGTGCTTGCTTTTCTATCCTTTTCTGCTTGTCCTGGGCTCCTGGCCCCTGTTGTCAGGGGATCAATATATATGTTGGTATGGCTCATCAGTCAGGAGATGCCGACGTCTCGTGTGACCGCTCAATTGTATTCTCCTCTTTCTTTTCTAAGACCTTGCATTGGACACATGTATATAAGGGGGGCATCGAAGACAATTATTCTCCATCTCTCTATATATAGGCAAATTTTATACAAGTTACTCTGTAACTTTTGATAAACTATCAGTCTAATATAATTATATATTCATATTCGTACCATATTTTCATTATATATTCATATTCATATTCATATTTAGTAATTATATATTCATATTCATATTTAGGAAGTAATCCTGTTTATTTTACCTTTTTTATTATGATGATGTCAAGTTTTTACTCACTGATAAAGTGGTGTTGCTATATATTATTGCGGCGGCCCGGATTGGATACCAATGGTCCAAATCTCGGTTTACAAATAAAATTTCTCCTAACCAAAGTCCGTCGGTCCACTGATTAATTGTTGCCCCGGACTCCCGATAAGTCGATCTGTCCACTGATGAGAGATGACGCACGTATACGAGTGAATAAACCTTGGTGTGCAAGCAAAAGAGACTTTTGCTGCTTTGTTTTATTATTGGTTCTTGAGTATATCATTTTGTCACGCAACAAAATCGCTGCTATCTGAATTGTGTTGTGCCCCAACGATCGATCTCTTTTTGACACGCAGATTACTATATTCATCAATCCATCCAAATTAAATCATGCATGGATATGATGTATATTTGAATTGTGTATATGTGAATGAATGATGATGCATGGATCATATCTAGTAGCTAGGAATATGTAGAGACAGACAAATAAATTAAAGGATAAGGCACAGTGTGATGTTCGCTTCAATCAGATAAGCTTGTGGGGTTCGTTCGATAAGGTAGGTGTATGGTTTTATATGTGGTGAAGTCATGATGCTGGATTGGAGAGAACAGCAGGATGGAGCAGATGATTGACTAACTGATCGGGGGTAACACGGTGGACAGGCAACAGCACAGCAGCAGGTAGCGGCGGGCCGTGCCTGTTGATGGATGGCTATATATCTAGCTAGGGGTGCATGATTAAAATACAGTAAGCATTGTTTGTCAAAGTAGCAGCATAAGCACCTTGAATAAGACTGAAATGCATGTCAACCTCCTCATGAATACGTGCAATAAATGGCAGTGTCGCTATTGAGAGGGGGATTATTTTTTGGTGAAACTAAATGCCCCTAGAATCTTGAAATGTTTTTTTTGCAACACTTGAATTGTGAAACAACTAATCTGTGAAAAATGTATAGCAAGCGGGTAGAGTGAAGCGTATTGCAATATGAAGTGGGGCTGTTTATATATTTAATTGATTTATGGCAAGCAGACGCGTCGGCCACCCTTGAGCTTGAGCTGACCGCGTCGGCGGCCGCGCGCTTACCATTTCTTTCCTTTTCTTTTCTTTTTGTTTGGATAGTCAAATTTGCCTACTCGTGGTTGCCATCACACACAAAATGAAAGGTTGCATGTGGTCCAAGTCCAACAAACTAATCCTATTCAATTTCTTATAGGATTAGCGAGAAAAAGGGAAAATTATTAATTTAGAACATAGGATTTATGGAGAAATTTTGTATGATTCAAATCCTATAGGAATTTTCCCTATATGAACCTTTGGAAAAAAGGATTAGCCATCTTGAAATCCTTTAAAATTCATGTCAAATGACTCAATCAATATGAATCTTGGAGGAAATCTAACACGAGCTCCAACCTCTCGAAAACTTTGAGGTTGTTTGGTTCCAAGCCACATATCATGACGTCGTATATGAGGCGTCGCCACAAAACAGTTTGGCAATTGTTTGGTTTCTGCGTAACTTGTGGCGCGCCACATGAGAGCAGGTGATTTTCTTCATTATTTTTCAGGCATAGCTCACCGAAGCTTAGGCGGCAGATTTTGACGCACGTCATGAACAATGGCACCGTTCCTTTATTTTTCATGTGTTACATCCAAACACTCTATAACATTTTTTCTTGTGTTTTCAAATCCTATAGGATTGAATGTCACGTGCAACTCAATTCCTATGTTTTTCCTGTATATTGTTGCATTTTGAGAATCCTGCGTTCCAAAGAAGTCCTAGAGTGTTAATAAGTTACGATAGCTCTGAGTTGTTAGTTTGTTACATATATTACATCTGAAGACCTAATACATGTCCATGTATGTACAAACACAACATCTTTGGATGAGGAAGTACAAGTTTGCACAATGCTTAGAAAAAGAAAGTGAGTTAATGTTTGACTAAGGTTTACTTAGTTTTTTTTATCTCAAACACATTATAGCTGCACAAACAAACGTAGATTTCGTCATACGGATTCTCTCACAATTATGATTGCCTACGGGAGACTAAACTATAAATTGATAAGTGCGAGACCGACGAAGTTGGCACTGGCGTCTCATTTTAATGGAGATTTTTGCACATTATCTAAAAAAATGGATAGTGTTGTAAGGGGGGCCTGTAACTGCATAAATAGCAGTTTTATTTAGTCAGACGCAAAAAAGACAGTGCCAGACCAAGATTTTGATATCTGGTGAGTACATCTCCCCACCTCCACTAAACCATCCAAGCAGTAATGCTCTACGCGCGTTAATAGTTTTCTCCGGATAGATATTTTCTGAATTGAAGAATTGTCACCGCTAGCTGATTAAAAGCCTACAGGAATATGACCTCTCACGTTACCATTGGCGTTGGATTCATGAGTCTGTCTGTTTCATCAGTGGCATGGATATATGCCTAGTCCAATTCAAGCTGCAGCTGTCATGACAATCCAGAACAGCATGTACACGGTTGCATGCCGATGGATCCATCAGATATCACGGGACAGATGAGCGCGCGTGTACGTGTATATGTGGCATATATACATCAATCATCGTATCGATGGATTATGCTGCCTTCCTCGTTAGGATACTTGGTTTTCAGTTTGCCATCTGTCGGGCACACAAGATACATAAGACAGAAGAGGTGTTGCTTTTCTACCATCATGTTCCCTCGTCCACAAGCAAATTATCGACCACTAGTTTCAAATTAAGGTTCAAGCAAAATGCTTCCAGGTTTAGTTTCTTGATATTTAATTTATATCTACATCTTTATACTGTAAAAAAGGATCCAAGAATCTAAGAAATATATTGTTATCTGACACAAAAGTAAAGAATCTGAGAAATATAAAAAACATATCTTTAAGTTCGAAAAAACGTATTAATTCCCATGACTGAAGTAGATATAGGGTATTTCTAAAAAAAGAGCTTAGCGATAGGGTCATTTTCCTTACCTGTTCGTTGCAGCGCAGCGAAGCAGAGCACAAGACACAAGAGGAAGAACGGCATTGCCCGGAGCCCAGGCGTCGTCTTCGTCTTCCTCCTCGGCTGTTGTACGGACTTGCTTGGAGCGCCGCCCGCCGCCAATTCCATCGCCGCCGGCCGGGGAGGATTATTTCGATTCCAGCGGTAAGCAACTTGGATTCTCTTCTCTTCCCTTGTCGTGCGTGCTGCCTCCTCTCATTCGTGAATCCCCAAAGACGACCTGCTGCTGGGCCACCTCCCCCTTTCGTTTTCGATTTTTGTGCTGGTTATTATCTATTTCTTTATAAGTAAATAAACCATATAAGTATACAACTATTTAGATCGATCTTGTGTGATTATTGGTCGGGGCAGGCTGGCTTCTTCCACCTCCCTCCTTCCCTGCCTCTCTAATTTGGTTGGGTTGGATTCATCGATCATCACCACCTATCCATTGATCGATTCCAACTACTTGCTACCTGCAAGCTGCTGCTGCCGATTTGAATTGAATCTAGACTAGTAAGTAGGTTCAGGGCGATCGCATCAACTGCTTTCTTCCACCAACCCTCCCACTCTCTCTCTCTCTCTCTGCTATGGATTAGTACTAGTCTAGTCTTGTGTTTGACCAAGTCTGCTGGTGTTATCTCCAGGTCAAGCCGCGCGCACATACATAGGTAGGCGGCCGGGGATCTCATCTCCAACCCCTAGGCTGGCTGTGCTCTACGGATTCCATCCCAGGCGCCGGAAACAAGGGGGCAAACATCAGCACCAACTGCAAGGGCATGTGACGCGGCCGCCTGCCTTCGCCGCCGCAGGCAATGTGCTCCGACATGGATCAGCACCACCACGCAACCAGGTAATTAATTCCTTGGACCCTGCTTTCAGATTAAGCAACTCACCCATGCTTGCCTGATGCTAGCATATTAGCCTCCTCTGGATCGTAACCCATTCATATTCGTTTAGCAAATACACGATTGCGCCTTCCATGTTTGACTCTGCTCCTGCACAATCAGGTGTATCATCATGTTAGCCCTTGGCATGCTAGTGGATCTCTTGCACAATACTCTCCCCTAGCTTGGCCTGCTAATAGGAGTGCATCTGTCTATTTTTTTTTCTGGAATTCAGTGTTGCATCTATTTCTTCTTTTTCTTTTAGATATATAAAAGGAAATTCAGTGTTGCATCTATTTCTGGATAGCACCCAATAAACAACGCTCGTTTGTTTCTTTGCCAACTAACTAAGCTCTGCAGTATAGCTTTATTATTAATTTTAGATAGACGACCAGAATAGCAGAGATACATGCCCCTCACCATGTAATTTTTCCCCAACAGGGAGGAGACTGCGTCGGAGGTTTTACATGCTAATGGTGATCATCGCACTCTGCATGCTGCACATCATCCCGGACAGAATGAGCTTGGGGATACCAACAATAAACACATAAATCACCCATACACAGGCGACAATTTCTCCTCCAATGGTTCATCGCACAGACATGTCGGTATGGGCCGTCATCCATCTGCATCTTCTGTTGACGATCGCTCCATCAAGTCTGGCGATGATTCTGATGGGGCTGATAGTACCAATGGTGCCAAAGGCAGTTATATGTATATGTGAATGAATGATGATGCATGGATCATATCTAGTAGCTAGGAATATGTAGAGACAGACAAATAAATTAAAGGATAAGGCACAGTGTGATGTTCGCTTCAATCAGATAAGCTTGTGGGGTTCGTTCGATAAGGTAGGTGTATGGTTTTATATGTGGTGAAGTCATGATGCTGGATTGGAGAGAACAGCAGGATGGAGCAGATGATTGACTAACTGATCGGGGGTAACACGGTGGACAGGCAACAGCACAGCAGCAGGTAGCGGCGGGCCGTGCCTGTTGATGGATGGCTATATATCTAGCTAGGGGTGCATGATTAAAATACAGTAAGCATTGTTTGTCAAAGTAGCAGCATAAGCACCTTGAATAAGACTGAAATGCATGTCAACCTCCTCATGAATACGTGCAATAAATGGCAGTGTCGCTATTGAGAGGGGGATTATTTTTTGGTGAAACTAAATGCCCCTAGAATCTTGAAATGTTTTTTTTGCAACACTTGAATTGTGAAACAACTAATCTGTGAAAAATGTATAGCAAGCGGGTAGAGTGAAGCGTATTGCAATATGAAGTGGGGCTGTTTATATATTTAATTGATTTATGGCAAGCAGACGCGTCGGCCACCCTTGAGCTTGAGCTGACCGCGTCGGCGGCCGCGCGCTTACCATTTCTTTCCTTTTCTTTTCTTTTTGTTTTGTGGTAGTACATACAATATGTGATAATATATATATATATATAATAAATAAGAAAACGAAGGAAGAAGAAATGATGATGAAGAAAAAAAAAGGGCAAGAAAAAAAGTGGGCCCGGGCAGCGGCGACAAAGAGGAAGAGGACCAACTGAAGGTGTGGTGGCATTTCAATTTCTTTTGTTGCAGCGCAGGCCGCAGGCGCAGCACAACTACATTGCCGCCCAGGCGTCGTCTTCCTCCTCGGCTGTTCTAGAACGGAGTACTAGACGGACTTACTTGGAGCGCCGCCCGCCCGCCCGCCGGGGAGGAGGAGGAGATTTCGATTCCAGCGGTAAGGAACTTGGATTCTCTTCTCCCCTGGTCTGGTGGGACTCGAGGATGATGAATTTGCCTTGCGCGTGCCATTGGATTCTCTCCTTCTCTTGTCGTGTTGCCGGCGGACTCCTTCCATTCATTCGTAAATGAATCCCAAAAGACCTGCTGCTGCTGGGCCACCCACCTCCTTTCCTTTTCGATTTGTTTTATTTTGTTGTGGTTATTATTTACAAGTAAATAAATCATATACTAGTATACAACAACTATTTAGATCTTGCGATTATTGGTCGGGGCAGGCTGGCTTCTTCCACCTCCCTCCTTCCCTGCCTCTCTAATTTGGTTGGGTTGGATTCATCGATCATCACCACCTATCCATTGATCGATTCCAACTACTTGCTACCTGCAAGCTGCTGCTGCCGATTTGAATTGAATCTAGACTAGTAAGTAGGTTCAGGGCGATCGCATCAACTGCTTTCTTCCACCAACCCTCCCACTCTCTCTCTCTCTCTCTGCTATGGATTAGTACTAGTCTAGTCTTGTGTTTGACCAAGTCTGCTGGTGTTATCTCCAGGTCAAGCCGCGCGCACATACATAGGTAGGCGGCCGGGGATCTCATCTCCAACCCCTAGGCTGGCTGTGCTCTACGGATTCCATCCCAGGCGCCGGAAACAAGGGGGCAAACATCAGCACCAACTGCAAGGGCATGTGACGCGGCCGCCTGCCTTCGCCGCCGCAGGCAATGTGCTCCGACATGGATCAGCACCACCACGCAACCAGGTAATTAATTCCTTGGACCCTGCTTTCAGATTAAGCAACTCACCCATGCTTGCCTGATGCTAGCATATTAGCCTCCTCTGGATCGTAACCCATTCGTATTCGTTTAGCAAATACACGCTTGCGCCTTCCATGTTCGACTCTGCTCCTGCACGATGAGGTGTATCATCATGTTAGTGGATCTCTTGCACAATACTCTCCCCTAGCTTGGCCTGCTAATAGGACTGCATCTGTCTATTTTTTTTTTCTGGAATTCAGTGTTGCATCTATTTCTTTTTTTTTAGATAAAGGAAATTCAGTGTTGCATCTATTTCTTTTTTTTAGATAAAGGAAATTCAGTGTTGCATCTATTTGACTATTTCTCGATATAGCACCCAATAGACAACGCTCGTTTGTTTCTTTGCCAACTAACTAAGCTCTGCAGTATAGCTTTATTATTAATTTTAGATAGACGACCAGAATAGCAGAGATACATGCCCCTCACCATGTAATTTTTCCCCAACAGGGAGGAGACTGCGTCGGAGGTTTTACATGCTAATGGTGACCATCGCACTCTGCATGCTGCAAATCATCCCGGACAGAATGAGCTTGGGGATACCAACAATAAACACATAAATCACCCATACACAGGCGACAATTTCTCCTCCAATGGTTCATCGCACAGACATGTCGGTATGGGCCGTCATCCATCTGCATCTTCTGTTGACGATCGCTCCATCAAGTCTGGCGATGATTCTGATGGGGCTGATAGTACCAATGGTGCCAAAGGCAGTTATACGGATATTCCACGCCTACTAAATGATACCATCTGGATACCACCTGAAGCGGCGGATAAGGAGGATGAGGCTGAGAGCTTCGACGACGATGATTATAGCGACGGGATCAAGTGGGGCCACTCAAGTTTCCCATCCCCTGGTAAGGATCATGAGGCCGGCCCTAGCAATCCTAGGGAGGAACGAGAAAAAGCCATGTTAGAAGCTATGAATGGCCAGCTCAAGATACTTGTAAGTCGCTTCCTGGCATCTGCCGGCATCTCTCCTTCCGAGGGAGAGGGTAGCGATGGTTGGCTTGACATTGTCACCTCCCTATCGTGGGAAGCAGCGCTACTCATTAAACCTGATGCTACCGTGGGAAAGGACATGGACCCTGGATCTTACATCAAGGTCAAATGCATAGCATCTGGTACTCGCCGGCAAAGGTGATGCAAATATTTTCAGCTAACACCCCCCACCCAACAAAAAAAAAGGAATTTCTGTTTTTGTTTCAATCTTCAAACTATATCCACTCACCTGGTAATGCATTGGTTGCAGTGAGGTGATCAAGGGGTTAGTCTTCAAGAAGAATGCTGCACATAAGCACATGCCAACCAGTTGCCACAGTCCTAGGCTTCTATTTCTCCAAGGAGTCCTTGGCCATTCAGATGTCGGTTTGTCGTCATTTAATTCAATGGGTCAGGTTGGGCTTCACATATTTATATGCAAGCAAATAGTAAATCTACTTCTGTCTTATTGCTTAGAGGGGTAACACTTTCTGTTTTCTATGCCTTCAACAATTAGGAAAAGGACCTTTTGGAGAGAGCTATCAGTAAAATGATGGAGATATGCAGCCCTAATGTTGTTATGGTTGAGAAAACCGTTTCCCGTAACATACAAGAACTCCTTCTGAAAGAAGGTGTGACTCTAATTCTTGATATGAAGTTGAACCGGCTACAAAGAATTGCACGTTGTACGGGTTCTCCCATTATCTCATTCTCAGAAGTTTTAAATAAACCAAAGCTGAAGCAATGTGACTACTTCCATATTGAGAAATTTACTGAGGAGCATAACACCAACAGTGAGGGTGGAAAGATGCCATCTAAAACATTGATGTTCTTGGAAGGCTTTCCTCATCCATTGGGTTGCACGGTATGTATAGTTTGCACTCATCTTATATCCAATGCAGTCTATTCCATGCGTGTTGCTAACATTCAATGATTAAATAGCAAGTGCCAAACTGATTAGTATTTTAAACCTCTGGGTTAATATTTACGGTAACGATGGTTTCTTTCTCGTTCAGATATTGCTCAAAGGAGCAAATAGCGAGGAATTGAAGAAAGTCAAGCAAGTCATTCACTTCACAGTCTTTGCAGCATATCACTTGATCCTTGAAACTTCTTTCTTCGAAGATCAAAGGGTTTTTCTAAATGATAAAAATATTCCAAAAGAAAATTCTGTTAGTGCTATGGAAGGCTTACCAACAACTGCTTTTGATCTTGCTGCTCTTGGTGGTGCTATCCCTAGCTTTCCTTCACATGATGACTCTCCAGCACTCAGATTGTTCCATGCCACTTCTAATAGCTATGTTGATGTGAACAAAACTTTGAGATCTCCAAGAAATGTCGATGCACCGAGTTCAATAACCAGCGGCTCTGCAAATGATCTTCAAGAAGTTGCAAGCATCCAGTATGACTTGAGTCCATCAAATAATTCTGAGAGGATAACATCCCCAGTCCCAGTACCTCTGAGAAAATTGTTCTCTGACAATTTATACCACCAGAATATTTATTTACCTGTTACATCATTGCAAGAGACAAATGATCAACAGAAAGAAATCAGGAATCAATCCAGTCAAGGAACTCTTAGTAATGGTTTTCATACGCCAAAGGTGGAAGAGTCTGGGGTTTCCAGTGAAAATGGGGAGTCCACAAATGATACCCAGAAACAAGAAATTTCTCGAGAAATAATGCATACAGGTTCTCCTGCTATGGCGGAAAATGGAGCACATAGTGGCACTAGTATTGTTATCAAAGAGAAAGATGTCGATGACGATCAAGCTGATGATGCACTTGATTCTAGCAGCATACTGATTTTGATGTCTAGCCAGTGCACGGAAAAGCAGGTTATTTGTGAACAGAGCCATTTAACCCGTATAAAATACTATGGGAATTTTGATGTGTCATTGGGGCGGTATTTGCAAGACATTTTGCAGAATCAGGTAACACTTTCTTCGCCTTTCTTTTAACATTTGCCCTTACTTTCATGAAATTGCCATATTTTGCGTTTGTAATACAACTTGATTGGTTTTAAATGAAGACTCAGCTTGTTAATGTTTTATTGTAGCAGAAACTGAGCTGCTCATCTTGTGAAAATCCTCCTGAATCTCACACGTACTCCTACACTCATCGAAATGGAAATTTGACCGTGCTAGTGAAGCGGCTGGCGCCACAACACCATTTGCCTGGTGAACCCGAAGGGAAAATATGGATGTGGACTAGGTGCTCAAGATGTGATCATGAACATGGGATATCCAAATCAACTCCAAGAGTATTAATATCAGCTGAAGCACGCAATCTCTCATTTGGAAAGTTCCTGGAACTTAGTTTTTCAAGCCACTCTGCAGCAAGAAGGTTATCCATATGTGGACATTTGGTGAACAGGGATTGCTTACGCTTTTTTGGGTAGGCAAATTTATTTTACATATACAAATGATTTGAATAGAAGTAACTCCTTGCTAGCCTGTAGGTTTTAGCATATCATTGCCATGGAGACTATCTCTTTTCCATTTTGGTGATGGATACTTTCTGTTCTCTACTGAATTTTCAGGTTGGGCTCTAAAGTTGCTATGTTCCGGTACTCGTCAGTTGAAATTTACACTACCTGCAAACCACAGCCCACTCTCCAATTCTTCAACCCCATCAGACAGGATTGGTTTGAAGGACAAAGGAGACAAGTATGACTTACTCTTGACCATTTTGTTCGTTAATTATCTTTGGTTCGTGTACAATTGTGCCTAATTCTTATGCTGCATCTTTCAAGGTTCATGCTAGAGGTAAGGCGCTTTATTCTAAGGTCGCAACCATGCTACAAAAGTTGAAGAATGAACATCCTGATGCGATAACTGTTGCAATCAATTGTGGCCTCTCACTCCCTATTAAGGACTTAACTGAGCTTGAAGAGTTGTTGAGCAAAGAAAAGGCTGACTTCGAGGTTGGTATCATTGTGTTCATTTCTGTTGTCCTAGTTCCTATTTAATTGTTCTGTTCATTATTGTTTAATCTATTTGTCGGGCAGGGTTCTCTGGACAAGGCCATTGACCAAAATGGGAGACCATCCTCATCCGGCATGAACTTTTGAATATAAATTGGTCCTATCAGGACCTTCTGCTCAGACTTTACATATGGGACCGTCGTCTGCATCAACTGTTCTACTGTAAATCTGTTGGGCTAGAAACTGTTCTTAATTGCAAGAACCCTGCTGATACTGTGGATGAGATTTCTGATGGCAACATTGACAATGGTAAGAAAATCAGTGAATTTAAATATGACGAAACTATGATGGCTCATGGGGGAACCAGTTCCATTGAGTCTGCAAGTAAAAAACTTGGTCTTGACCATCAATCAGGTGAGACGGGAGCACACTTGCTTGATGAAAGTCAGGAAGCTGGGCATTCTGAAGTTTCTTGCAATGGAGGAGGCAAAGATGAAGAATCTTCCTTCGTTCCTGATCAAATGGACATAGACTGCACAACAGAAGCCCCCAAATATCCTTGTTTTGAGAGATCCAATGATAACGGGGTCCAGGGAAATGTTACCATGGCAGGCCCAATACTTTTGGAACAGGAGCCTTGTAGCAGTCCCCGACAAGTCAGCTATCCTTATTGGGATGACAAAGAAAGGTGGATTTGGAATCCAATTTATGAATCACAGCTGGCTTACAGGAATGACATTCAAGTTGGAGATTTGGACCAATTTGAAATCATTAACCGCTATATACCATCTTACCTGCCTCCCCTGTTTGAACAACAAGAAGAGGCATATCCTCCGCAGTTCACAGTTGGTCCAGGTAGTAATATTTTGTGCGTACAGGAGGATGAGATATCAAGCATAATCGCTCGTGCTCTTGCTATGTCTGATGAACGTCACCATTCAAAATATTCCATCTCTGAGAATGAGATGGAGAATTCCAGGGGAGAGCATGCTAAAATGATGGAGAAATCTTATAGCTTTCTGTCTGCAAGTTCTTACAGCAAACCGGAAGGTCCCGGGTTCAAGCCCCAGCCTCTGCACATTTGTGCGGGTAAGGTTTGGGCGCTATTACAACCCTTCCCCAGACCCCGCACGGTGCGGGAAGCCTACGGCACTGGGTACGCCCCCTTTTATAGATATGTTCTGGTTCTGATTCTGAATATAGCCATAGATAGGGAGGCAGGCAGGCATAATAAGCTCTAGGAAGTGCCCAGTGGCTTTGCATATACATATACAAATTAAAGATGACCATGATGATTCTGCATACACGAATTAAGTATGGGAACCCTCCCTATCCCTTATTAGGAATCTATCAGGTAGTTTATATCAACAGCTCAAGTTTGATTTCAATTCATCTTCATGGCTTGTTTTTTTCTATGTGGTCTCACTTGCCTTTTACAGGTTAAGCAAACTAGGCATGGTAAAGAGGTAAAGATCGACCTGATGGTGATGGAGAATCTTCTCTTTGGTCACAATATTTCACGGATCTATGACCTCAAGGGTGCTATTTTTTCACGCCGTGTCACTGACTCAAATGATAATGACACTGTTTACCTGGACCAAAACTATGTTGAGGACATGGGTGTTTCTCCAATCTACATTGGTGGAAGAACAAAGCATCTTTTGCAGCGTGCAATCTGGAATGACACATCTTTCCTCACTGTATGTATAAAACACATCTTTGCAACAATCATTGGCAATTATGTTTTTCAACGAAAAAGAAAATGTTAACACAATTGTTGTGCTTGCAGTCAGTCAATGTTATGGACTATTCTCTGCTTGTGGGAGTGGATAAACAAAAGCACGAGCTTGTATTTGGCATCATTGATTATCTGAGGCAATATACATGGGACAAACAACTGGAGACATGGGTGAAGACTTCTCTGGTAGTACCCAAGAATGTTTCACCAACTGTAATTTCCCCCAGGGAATACAAGAAAAGATTTAGGAAGTTCATGGCGAAATACTTCCTCACAGTTCCAGACACTTGGAGTCCTGATAATCCTTCTAAGCAATGCAAATCTATTGGTCATAGCAATCACAAGTCAGTAGAAGTCCAGAATGGTGATAGCCTGCTTCAGCATCCAAATGAGGCTGAGGCATGTGCCTGATCCTGTGCAGGACTTCCTGGCAGTTTTGTTGAAGCCTATTCAGTTGTCATTTGGCTAATTTTTACTTTTGTAAAATGGTGTACATAGGAGGACCTCACTGTTGATCCATCCAAAAGTTTGCAGCTTTTAGGCAAATTGTTGGGGCACGTGAGGTCCACAAGACGTATACCTATACAAATGTTCATTGTTAATTTCACAATTATTATAGTGAAATTAAAAAAAATTGATATGATCTTCTGTTGGACCCATCACCTATGAGTCTGAGGCAGTCTGTTCTGTCCAAGATAGACCTTTCCTATCTCTGTTGAAATTAGGTCAATTGAGTACTATGTTTTTTTCCCTTTATGGATGTTGTCCAGTTCCTGTGTGCTCCCCTCTTCACTTTCTCTGGTGGCGTACAGTGTACAGGTTTTTCAGAATTCTGATAACCAGGTATGGTTCACACTGCTAGCTATCTTCTTTTGTAAACTGAGTCCAGTAATTGCTTAGAATGGGTGAGATCAAGTTACTTGTTTGTTCTATATTATTCTTTCCTGGAATATTATTGTGATATGTATGCCCAAAACTGTTCTTGTATGAAGCCAGAGACAAAATTTTATTTGTTTTTGTTTTGTTCATTTTCAGATTTTATCACAGGGGATGAGGCATCATGAAGTAGCCACCTGCTGATGTGTTTTGAGGATAATGATCCATTTTCTCCTGATCACTGAGCTGATGGCAAGGGCATACATGTGTTGGCTTGTCCTGACTGATTTCTTAACAAGATATTCTTCTCATCAGTTTGCACTGGATTTTTCAGTTCAATGTTGGTTGGCAATGTGCACATTATTTATAGCAGCAGCTGACGGTGAACAGACCAATTCGAGAGGCGTACAAGAACCCGCTTGGAGAAGTGATCATTGTGTCTATTTCAGAGAGAGATTGGATTTGGTGGATTGATCAAGGTCAGCTTTTCCCAGCAGTGGCAGTGGACCAACCCCAAAGTATGGAATATGGATTGCGCTGCTGCCGTTCACCATGATCTCTCTATCTTTTTGACTCTGGAAAGCACAGGTCAATCAATTTGGCATTTCAACTAGTCGCAGAAATTGATTTTGGCTCACAAGAGGTCCACAAGGTGATC